>APFE031275781.1:145702-166547 GCA_000404065.3 Pinus taeda | reverse complement strand
TAATTTTTTGGTGAAACAAAAGCATAGAAATTGAGACCATTTGTGAAATTCATCCATTCTCGTATATGACATATGATAGACCAGCCCACATTTATATTCATTTAAGAGTGCTTCTCTTATACACTAACCCATTAAACAATATTCATCAAGGTATGAAAGCCCACATTTATGCTCAATTAAGAGTGAATTTCTTAGATCCCACATTTATACTCAATTAAAACCCACATTTATACTCAATTAAGAGTGTTTTCTTAGACTCCCACATGTATAATCAATTAAGAGTTTTTTTTCCTGGACTCCCACATTTATACTCAATTAAGAGGTTTGTCTTAGTCTCTAAGCCAGTAAAGCCCACATTTATACTCAATTAAGAGTGATTTGCTTACATCCCACATTTATACTCAATTAAGAGTGTTTTTCTTAGACTCTCGCATTTATACTCAATTAAGAGGTTTTTCTTAGACTCTAAGCCATTAGAAAAATATTCATCAAGGTATCAAAGCTCAACATGTCACTAGCAGGGATTTGAACTTGGGTGGGGAGGACAATGATCCTTTCACCTAACCAGTCGAGATAATCCCAATACCTAATAGCAATTTTTCCATTAATAATAATCACTTCATCTCAAACATGTAGATATTATTAGTCTCTACAGGGATAGGACTATAAAAATATTTAAAAAATGAAAAAATGGCTAGAGGAATCAATTTATAGTTGACCATCAATTAATTTGTAACACACCCAAATCCCTTGTTGGGACGCGTTACTACAAAAAATGACTAAGATACTAACTTAAATGACAAAAATGTAGAAATACTCACAACATAACAAACACTTGTTTATGAAACTACATAATTATTTAAAATTGTGAATGCAATTCTAACTAAACATGCACAATGGTATTTAATACATTAAATATAAATGAAACACAACATTCAACATGGAAATTACATAATAAATAACACATTGTAAATATCACTTATCTTTTTCAATGATTTACACAATTGGTCATGGGCATCATATGTTTCACCGAACCACAGTCTTTATTGCTCAAAATCTCTCATCAGCAAGTAACCCCCAAGTTGGGGTTATGAGTCCACAAGGATGGGAAAGTTTCTACAGGTGTTTATAATCCACTCTCATGGTTTAAAGCCTTTTAAAACTCAATGATGCAACTCTTATAACAATTCCAACAACTTATATCTATTCTCCATCATTAAAAACAACCCAACAGACTATATTTCCTTCTCAAAACCATAATCCCTTAGACAATCTCCATCCCCTCCAAGGCTCCAGTATAAGGGTAGCTAAAAATTCTCAAGAAAAAAGCCATCGTCTGGGTAAAGGTCTAGTGGACTAGCTATAGCCATGAAGAAGTGACATGGGAGCTTGAAGATGCTATGGAAGATGTATACCCGCATTTATTTTAAACTTTTTATGTAAATTTTGTATATATATGCACTTGCATGGTGTTGAGCACTAAGGATAGTGATGAAAGAAGGGGGAGGGGAGTGTGATACCTTAGGTATTATTCCCCAGTTTAATAATGTATGTTTTACATGATGAAAGGATGAAGAGCCTAGATATGTAATGGTTTTGAATATTAATAATAAAATCATCGCTAATTGCAAATGGACAAGGAAAAAAATATAACATATTTAACAATAATAATTTTTATATGGTTTTTTGTTTGTTATTATATGTTTTTATGATTGCAAGTCTAAGTTGTATTAGTCCCTGCCTCACCAAGTACTATAGCGCTTGATTCGCGATCAAAGTGCATTGACTTCCCATTATTTTGTTGATTTTTTGCAATTTTAACCAAAGTTTGGGGAAAATGTTGAATATTCCTATTTTTTTGTAAATTCAAAAATAATTTTCTAATTTATGGAAATGTTATTTCTATTTTTTTATTGGTTGAGCAAGCCTTGATGGGACATAATTCCCTTGGTGGAGGGAAATTTATTTTTGGTATTTGTCACAAAAATAATTTTAAAATATATACATATATTGTGAGTGTCCATTCTATCAGTGAGTGCTCTGACACTAACATTGAAAGAATGCTTTGAGAAGGTTTTTTGCGTAAAGTCGAGAGGCGAGGGGGGGTTTCCTCAATTTGTGATTTCACACTCATTGTAAGACAAGTATTTCTAGTGTTTTTATCCCTTATTTCACTTTCATTAGAGAAATTTTGAGGTCAAAAATAGGCCTCAAAACAACAATGTACCACCAAAATCGACTTTATAAGAACCAATAGTATTCAATATGATGATGTCAACCTTGGGGGATGATTCACCATTTTTGCACTAAAAATGTAAAAAGATTAAAAGATTAAAATAAAAATAAAAGTAAACTACTTTTTCAACTCATATTTTCAACTTATCTCCCTACAGTTTTATTCAAATTTTGAGCGGGAGCACTCATTGGATGTGGAATTTAATTCATCATCCAAGAAGTGCCCATGTTACATATTGATGGACCGTGGTACATGAAAAATGAGAAATAGATGAAAAAATGTAATCACATTTTTCATGTATTTCCCATTTTTTGTATAGCGGGATCCATCTAAAGTATGCAACATGGGTACTCCTTGGATGAGGAATTAAATTATAAATCCAATGAGTACTCCCACTCGAAATTTGAGTAAAATCGTAGGGAGATAATTTGAAAATATGAGCTCAAAAAATAGATTTTCCTTTTTTCCCTCTAAAATTTGATGATGTAATATAATTTTATTTTATTAGTTCCACTATTATTTTATAATATTCCTTAGGAGGCCCATTTAAGATCTCAAAATTTCTCTAATGAATTTTTTTCCCATTTTAAACTTTTACAGATTTAGTTGTGTGGGAGAATAGTTGCATATAGTTGTGAATCTGTGCAAAAGGAAGGATATGGGGAAGAGGGGATATGTGTGGGAGAATGGGGATACAGAGGTAGATTTATTTCGTAGACACGAAATTAATTTAACTTTAAACAGAAACTTAGTACATCTAATATTAAATGAATTTTTTAATGCATGTGAGAAAGGTGTGTTGTACGGGACAACGCGTGTGCAGAGAAAGGAATAGAAAGTTTAATTTGTAATGTTTTGCATCTCCATATGCATTTTCCCTTAACAATGGATCAACGTGGGATGTGTGGTTTTCATAAATAAAAATAATGATTCAAAAAGTAGAAATAGAGAATCTTGGTATTAAAGGTTTCTTAATACTATGTGCATTTGTCAATTCAGAATTGTGTGTTAAATATTTATTATTATGCAATATTAAACTATATTTTTGATGTGTGTGAAGAAGTAGTGTTGTCTAGGAGAATGGGCGTACGGAGCAAGGAACACAAATGTTAATTCATAATTTTTTGCATATGCGGCTACATTTCCTCTTAAGGGTGAATCGACGTGGGCTCTTTTTGTTAGTCCCTGCTAGTTATTATTATGCAATCTAAATTAAGTGTATTTTAATGTGTGAGCAGAAGAAGTGTTGTGTGGGAGAATGGGTGTGTGGAGCAAGGAACATAAACTTTCTTCTGCAATGTTTCATTCCCCCTTCCGCACACCTCTCTCACGCACAATAGGACATATGAATCAATTAACAATGGGTAATGAGGGTGCAAAGGGAACCTTAATCTGCAAACATGAAATTATTCAAACTTTAAGCGGAAACTTAGTATCCAATATTAAACGAAAGGAGTGTTTTGCAAGAGAACAGGTATATGGAGCAAGGGAAAAAAAAAAATATTTTATAATATTTTTCATTTCCGATTACATTTCTTCTTAAGAGTGGATCAATGAGGGTTTGTTTTATTATTCCTTGCCTCATTAGTCTCTACCTCGCCAAGAACTATAACACTTGCTTTGCAATCAAAGTGTGTTGACTCTATTATTTTGATGCGTTTTTGCAATTTTAACCAAAGTTTCGGGAAAATGTTGAATATTTCTATTTTTTCGTATCGGGATGATTTGATGATTCGATGTGCAGTTTTCAAAATTATGTTTAACGAATTTGATCATTTAAAAACTAGAAACAACTAATATTGGTATTCAAGGTTCCTGAATACTTATTATGTAATATTAAATACATTGGCGAATTACATATTTATTATGTAATATTAAATACATTAGCGAATTACATATTTATTATGTAATATTAGATGAAGTGGATTTTTAATGTGTGTGAAGGAGTGTTGTGCGAGACAATGGGCCATGTGCAGCAAGCAATAGAAACTTCCTTCCATAATGTTCCCATCCTCTGCATAAATGTTTCGTCCGCAAATTTCTTCTACACAACTCCCTCTTGCATGATGGTACATAGTATTCATGGCTTTCAAATACTTTATGCATTTTTTATCTTACATTTGTGAATTAAATGCTAATTATCGAATATTAAATGAAGTGTCTTTTTGATGTGTGTGAAAAAGAGGTTTTGTGTGAGAGAATGGGCGTGCAAAGCAAGTAATAGATATTGATACAATGCAAGTTAATAACATATAGTGATGCTATGAATCCATCATTTCATAACATCTCTGAGTAAATGTAATTTAATACTAATGCAATATAAATGATATGCAAGGAGATGACCTGCACAGACATGTATTCAATGAATTTAATGTTGAAAATGCTTGTATTTACTTGCAACATTGTTTTATATTAATCATATATACTAGTTGACTTTGATCATGGGTTATAGAAAATGTTTCTGTGATATTTTGTGAATGTGTTTTTGTGGTACTAGAATTATATTCGGCAATGAACAAGAAAATTGGTGATATGAACCTATTAGCACGAAACATACAAGTAGTGAAGACACAAATATATCCACACTAGCATGAAATTGGTTAATGAGGACAAACATTGGGATGATTAAGAATATTTATGCCAACGTTATGTCTAATATAAACATTTCGTAACATGTTTCCCACACAAAATAATAGAAAGTAGTGATTATATGGGGAAACGAGAAATCTACAGTTAAATGACATTGAGAACGTCATTGATTAAGAAAGCATTTCTAAGTACAAAGAATAAATGGCTAGCAGAGTGAGAAAAGGAGTTATTTGTTGTGATACTATTAACGCATTTGCTCATATCAATAGGAACTTTCACTAATCAAGTGTGTATTTGGAATAGCAGAGTGCGAAACCTTTTCTCTTTGAAAAATGTGTTTAGAAGCTAGGAGTATTATCAGATCTTTTGTTTCCATGCATAGACTATTATCTCCAAAGTTGGCATCTCATAGGATCACATCCTCGACTTTCAATTGTGTCTAAATGGTTTGTCTACTTATTGTATGAAAAGTATCAAATTCTAAGTATAAGGCATTTAGGATATAGTATTAATTCATTATTGATGACAAATCAAGGTCCAGGAAGTTGCATATGATGGATATGATGTTCATTGCTATCAATAGCTAATACAAATTTTAAATTTCATTTAGGTTTAATTGGAAACCGAGATGTGATATTATGTGATATTTGCAAAAAATCATGAATTTGAAAGACAAACAACAGTTCAACAATCGTGTTTCTTGCTTTCGTATGTTGTGGGTATTTTTAAATCTTGGAGCATTTTCCATGAGTTAAGTTTATTTGTGTTTATAGTTTATTGAATGTGGAGCATCTTCCTTTTTATTTCAATGGAAGATGCAGGAGATGTAGGAGTGCTTTGTAGAAGGTGTGGAAGTGTAGATTGACACATGTAAACCACCAATTAATTGATTAATATGTTCTATTGTGTAGGAGGGAGTTGTGTGGAAGAAGTATGTGGAAGGCAAATTTCTACACAGTGACATTTTATGTGACAGTTTTCTTGTACATTCATGAATTGTTTTTATATGGGGTTAATTTTTCAAGCTTTGTAAATTTATTCTACGAACTTCCATTTTGCATAACATTTTTCCCGTATATTTAGTTAGAGGTGAGCAGGGTTCGAAAGTTTATTTTTCACACTTCCATTATGTGTAACACTTTTTTCATATATTCATGAATTATTTTTAAATGGGATTCATTTTACAACTAAACTTTATTTAGGGGTAACTAGCATCGAGTCAGTCGATATTAGATTGCATAATTCTAAGCAAAGATGAAGTACGATTCACAGATAAGTGACCAAAGCAATTTCTAATGATTGGTGAACGTCATATGTGTTTCTAAGGTATTTTATTTCAAATGAATTGTAATGTTTATTTCTCTCTGCATGGAAATTTATGAATTTTCCAATGTGTGCGATCTTAGGATTTTTGTTACGAAAATCAACTGACTTGAACGCATTGAAAATAAAGCTATTGGCATAAACTATTAATTCATGGTTTATGGCATTAGTTGAGAATATGTTAGTGTATCATGATAGATTTTTGTATAGTATTTCGTATTATGATTAGAGCCAATCCTCGTCTATGTTCAAGGATTTGGGTTTTTGGATACATATATGATGGCTAACTAATTGATTAATATGTAGTGTTGTTTGGGAGGGAGGTTTACGAAAGAAATGTGTGTAGAGGCACAAAATATTCTGAAAGAACTTTTTTGTTCCTTTTTCTGTGCAGTCAGCTTCACCGCATTGTGATAGTTACATTTTCATCATAGTCTTTAAAACCACATGTTAGGTCATTCGTAAATCAAATTTGGCTCAACATTTTTTGCAGTTTGATGTCAAATAAAACAAATCGACATCAACATACTAGATGGGACTAGCTCATCCACGAAGTAACTTCTTGGTAGAGGTAATTAAGCATGTCTATGCATAATATTTACTTGCAATTGTCCTTGAACAATTTTCTATTTACAGTTATTATTAACAGTTTAAGATAATTGTCATGATCACAAATAATTTATATCTATTTTATATCATAATTTTTTGTCTCTTGTGAATTTGTTCATCATTTTTTTCAGTCTGATATCAAATAAAATGAATTGGCATTGACATAGTGGTGGGTACCAACTCATACATCAAGTCGATTCGTGGTAGAGGTAGTTGAGTATGTCTCCGCATAATATTTATTTGTGATTGTCCTTGCACAGTTTTCCATTTACAATTATTATTAAAAGTGTCTAAACTAATTGTCATGATCACAAGTAATTCATATCTATTTTATATCATAAATTACTCAGTCTAATATCAAATAAAATGAATCGACATTAACATAGTGGTGGGGACCAGCTCAGCCATCAAGTTGATTCGTGGTAGAGGTAGTTGAGAATGTCTCAACATAATATTTGTTAGTCCCTATCCTTGCACTGTGTTCCATTTAGAGTTATTGTTGATAGTGTTTAAGCTAATTTTCATGATCAAAAGTAATTCATATTTATTTTATATCATAAATGTATGGCTCTTATCACATCTATATCAATTATATTGAAGTAGGAGCAAAGTGTAGAGTAAATGAACAAGATGGTTCTGGAATTTCAAGGTTTGTTTCCATTACTTCCTGTAAATCTTGGCTTTGGTATCATCAATTGTTATTTATTAAGAGTGTCGTGTGTGAAATTTTTCACAAGAGAAATAATAACAGGTAGTGATTATAAAGAGAGTCGAGAATTGTAAAGTTAAATGGGATTGAGAATGATATTGATTAACAAAGTGATTTTTAGTACAAAGTGGAAATGATAGTAGAGGAAGGAAAGAGGATATTTTCACTGATATGATTAAGTCACTTATATCGATGAGAAATTTCATTGTTCAACTGCGTATGATCAGTATGTGAATCTGTCAATAGAAAAGAAAAGAAGCAACAAGATTTTGACTAGTGGATTGGTGAATGTTGCATGTATTCCAAGAGTCTTTCATTTCAAAGAGATTGTTCATTTGTGCGCAAACAATTTCGATTCAAGAATAAGAACAATTAAGCTAGCAACGAAGAAGATTCCTTTGAATCCCAAGGAATTTAGATGCATGCTCAAGCTATCAGAATCGAATAAGTTTCTAAAATTGACTTAAGTAGATAGTTTCCCAAAGTCAAAAGCGAGAAGGGTTAACACTATTTGAGAATTAATTTCCCTGACTTCGCAGGTTCCTTGTTATCTTTCCCTGTTAGATATTTCTTTGTTTTTGCAACTGTTTAGGGACTTCTATTGGATTTGTTCTCACGTGATGGACGAGAAACTATATTGAATGTCCAAAATTTTATTTTCTATCTAGTTTATTACTCATACAAAGAAAACTATATATTTGACTGGTCTAATTCCAATGAATTAGGTTTCTAGTTAGTCAATTTGTCCAAGCGAAATAATTTTTTATGATGGCATATGTAATAGCAACCATCATTTCAATCCATGTGTTTTATGACTTACCCTGTAATCCTAAATCCAATTTTAACGAAGAACCAATGCAATTTTGGTATCCCATACTCTGGAAGGACATAACTTCTTTAATTTTTTATTTCATTCAAGATGGATTTGTAAAGCAAGTCAATCACATGATAGTTGGACACGATCCTTTTGAATAGTTTCACAGACCCAAGTTTTCCTATTTTGAAAATGGATGCATGAAGAAAGAGAAAGTAATATGGTTATTCAAATTTATGGTTTTGAAAATAAGCCATTATTTTAGCCAAATTTTATTCTAGACGTGTATTTTGTTTTTGAATTCTACATGAAATATCATTGTTCGTTAGTTACATTTGAAAAATAAATAAATAAATAATTTCTCCATCGTTTACTATTGGATAATTCACTATGAAGAATGCATCTCACGCTATGAATCTTGCAAGGTCTTTAGATGCTTTTCACTTAAGTAAAGTTGAATTCATTAAATAATTTTATCTAGAAGGTCTATTTGGAAAATATAAATTATGACACGGGTGGTAAAATATTAAAAATTGAAAGAGTAAAGGTTCGCGACAAAAAGGATATTGATCAAGCAGAAATGAATGTTCATGTATCTAGAGTTGGAGTGACACGTGTTATTACCAAAAAATGATCACCTAACCATTTCTCACTAGGTGGATCAAAATACACCATGGAGATTTAATTCTACCATAGTAAAATCACTTTCACTATTAATCTAGGTTGTCATTGATGTCAATATGGCAATATTCTGGACAGTAAACAATGATATGAAGCCAAGGAGAAAATCCATCAAGGAAGCCATCAGAGGAGATGAGTTAAGCAAGGAACATATTAGAGTAGGGAATATTGGAAGTTGTCATACCAGAAGCATTATATTGGAGCCAATATATGGAGGAGGGTCGTGGAGCTGTATTGGATGGCGTTAAGAGATGAATGGTAGAGATGAGTTTTTGTTCTAGTGGAAAAGGAATGCGAAGGAGAGCCGTGGAGCCATCGATGGTAGAATATCTACGGTCATCGGAAGCGAATCAATTTGGGGCGCTAACCAAGATGAAGGGTGGATTTAAAGCTATAAGTGGGATTTCAGGCGAATGCAAAATGGTAAGTGGTATTTAGAGGAGAGCACCTGAATCCATTCAATGGTTGACATGTAGCAACTAGAGGAGAGATAAAAACCACTCATTTCGAGCGACTAACTGTTGTGCAAGTAGTCCACCCAAAATCATTGTAAGTCGTCGAATTTTGGGGGTTGAAATCTACGGTGGAGAATGAACCCGATAAAGTTAAACCTTGGGAACTATGTCTGAGCGGGTTACGTCATCACCATTGTAATATGCCCTAATGCTATATCGCATCCACCATATCGAAGGTTATGCATCACAAGTTATAAAGAAATGGCACACTATAAAATGTGATTGCGATATATATATATCTATATATACGGACCCGATGGGTATATTAACTACTATTTAATATCATGTCGCATCCGTCCCATCGGTAAAAGGGGAATTGGCCATGTTATGTTCAAACCTCCGATTGCGATAGAATTGTATATAAAATTGCATCTAGTAGGAGCAATCGACCATCAGTGATGGTATAGGCACGACTTATGAAAGACCTCTAGAAAGTTGTGATTGTGATTGGATATTGACATGGCATGTGGGACCTCTCTGTTGGTACAGCCTCTCCAATGAAATCCTTCGTAAATAATGATTGAGTCTATTGTATAAATATTAAATAAAAAAGGGCCTCTCTGACATTTTTTAATATGCAACATTTCTTTGTAATTCGACCTCTCTTCTGAATTTACGTGTCTTGTGAGTATTGGAACACTCGAATAGACAGAGGAAGCCATGGATCGGGAAGCTGAAGAATCAATCGAGCGTAGATGGATAAGTGAGCATAGAGGAAGCTAAAGCGACTGGAGGAGGGAAGCCAAAAGGTCAAGCAAGTGTTGAGGAAGCTGAAGGTTGAGCGAGCTTTGAGGAAGCCGAAGCTCAAGCGAGCAAGGAGGAAGCCAAAGGTCAGCATGTCAGGCTTATATAACAGAGAAAAAAAAGTGGTTGTGGTTGGTGAACTGGAAGAAAGGAGCAAGTCATAGGTCCATTAGGATAGAAAAGGGCTGAAGGTATAGCAGGACAGGAGGAAGCCAAAGGTCCAGCAAGATAAGAGGAAGCCGAAGGTCCAGCAGGATAAGAGGAAGCCGATGGAAAAGAAACTATGTTGATCGGGCTAACCTGTGAAAGGCGCATGTTGGGTTGTGTTATATTCTTTCCACGACTAACCTACGTAGTGAACAGGGGGGTTAGAGCGGGGGTGGAGCCCCCCCTTCGTTGCGCCGATTGCGCAGCGGGGGGGTCACAGGGGGGGCGGCAGCCCCCCTTGTCTAAGGGGTTTGAGGGGGGCAAGTAGCCCCCCTCTACGGGGTTCGGGGCAACGCCCCGAGGAAAAAAATTTTGGACCCTATATTAGGTTGGGCGAACCTACCTATGGTTTTCAGTCCATGGTTTTGGATGCGATGGTTTTCGGTCCATGGTATTGGATGCTTTAGCATGTATAAATATGTATTGTAACATTGAAAGGAATATAATGAAAAATCAAGCTGGTAGTCTCGGTTTTCAGATCCAGTGGGATACCAAAATCTCTGTGTATATGTGTTTTATGTGTTATGCTCTCGCATTTTTATTTTTCCTGTGATCTAGAATTCGTATGCAGGTAATTTCTGTACGGGGTTAAAACCTACATATCATGCGCCCACTCGCTACCTCTCACCTATCGTCGTCACACTTACTTACCTTGCTCGCTACGCCCTTCCTTTCACCATGCTCGGGCACCCCTATCTTGGGTGTGGGCATGCCCGTGGGTACAGGTCCATCGAGTTATGTTTTTGACGTATTAATGTGTGTGTGCTTTCTCTCCCTCACGTGCCCTTCGTTATGTCTTCACCAAGTCATTCCTCATCACATGGGTGGGCGCCCTACCTTATGCAGTCACGCCCCATAGTGCAATCTCCCCGATTCAGTTCCAAACTTCAGTTTTTCAAAACTAAGTGAGCATGGCCTGTCATGAGAACCCATTGGACTTGGTGGCAACTCAGGGTCCTAACATCCTCCCCCACTTCAAAATAGTTATCATCCTCAACAACAACTCCACTTAGCAACTCCATCACCAATTCCATCTATCGCAAAGTTCCACGAGCTCCAACATAAATTTTTCCTCCTACATGAACTCGCTATCTTCATCATATGAACCTTCACTAAGGCTCAAGTCTTCATGTGGGTAGGACTCCTCAATCTCACGTTCATCAACCATAATTTTTCGAAATCCTTTATAAGTCTACCCCATCTCACGGAAGGTTTCCCCTTCAACTTGGATGCATTCTTTGGTTGCAACGCATATCGTGCTAATCCACCACTTATTGTCATCATGTGATTTTTTGTTTCCATTCTCCAACACATCTCAACACATATCGCAACCCCGTGACTTGAATTAGTTGGGTAGCTAATCCAATCATCGTTTTCAACCCATGAGAATGTACCTCCTCATGTCATCATCAGTTTTTTCTCCAATACTTTGTCACGTCTTCAAATGGATCAATAACTCTTCCATCTACTTGCATCAATCCTTCACTCAATCTTCATCGTTCTATATCTAGTTCCATGAAGAAAACTCCATATCATCTATGATATGTTTCTCATCAACGTTATCAAAGGGGAAAGTCCTCACTTGGCTCATAGTCTCGTCCTTTTGTTTCCCATAGTCATAGACCAACGACCTCCATATCCATAAAAATGGTTAAGTCCCATCAGACTTAATCCATGCCTAAGTTCTCCCACCAAGGCACCTTCATTGCTGCAACCACCATCCAACTCCAAGGTGTCTCACTCCTATGACATCCATCAAGCCACTCCTCACGAACACATCCCATACTGTGCCCAAGGTATGCATCCCATAATGCATCAAAGTCAAATCAAAACTGACCTCAAATCCTTAATGAACTAGATACTTGAATACCACCATCAGATGAAGTCTTCATCAACTGTAACTTCTCTTGAAGCCATCATAAGCTCCTGCGAACCATCTTCATCCAACACTTCAGGAAAGCACACTTGTCTCGGCCACAAGCCCCATTGCAAGTTTCCTCTACCTCCTTCGTCGCATGCATTAGGGGAATTTTGAGGTCTAAAATGGGCCTCCTAAGGAAATCATAAGATAATAGCAGAAATAATAAAATAAGATTAGATTACATCATCAAATTTTAGATGGAAAAAATAAAAAACTATTTTTTCAACTCATCTCCCTACAGGTTTACTCAAATTTTGAGAGACAACACTTGTTGGATGCATAATTTGATTCCTCATCCAAGGAGTACCGATGTTCCATACTTTCGATGGACTCTGCTACACAAAAAATGAGAAATACATGAAAAATGTGATTGCAATCACGTTTTTTAATGTAATCCTCATTTTTCGTGTATTAGGGTCCATCGAAAGTATGCAACATGGGTACTCCTTGGATGTGGAATTAAATTTTGATCCAACGAGTACTGTCACTCAAAATTTCAGTAAAACTTTAGGGAGATAAGTTGAAAATATGAGTTGAAAAAATAGTTTTATTATTTTATTATTTTTTAATCATTTTACTTTTTTACTCCAAAAATGGTGAATCGTCCCCCATGGTTGACATCATCATCTTGAATCCTATTGTTTCTTAGAAAGTTTATTTTGGTTCTACATTTTTCTTAGGAGGCCCATTTTAGACCTCAAAATTCCCCTAATGAGTGCTCTCATAAGTCACCCATGTCTTCCTTCAAAACGACCATGGCTTTGTTGTTCGAATGTGCTTGGCATCGACAAGTCCATCTTGCACAACACCCTCACTTGGCACTTCTTCTTGATGCCCATATGCGACATCTCTACAAGTGTCCTTGTTTGATGTTCCTACATGAAGTCTTCCATGCCCTTCTCTTCTATTTGATGCTTATAACTTCATTTCCCCAACTTGTCCAATTTGGTAGGACCGTCGCAACTTCATCCATCACATTCTTGTCTTTGGTCAGGTTAGTGCCATTGGTTTCCCTACCTTCATATCATTATCATAGGTCCCTTCCATCATCGCTGCCTCCCCCACTAAAGGTTCACCAAAGACTTATCCTTGGTCTAACGAGGCTCCAATGATGAATTTCACCCAAGTCATGTCATGTTGCCTTCACTTTGGTGTGCCCTTACTTTTTTCTATCCATGAGTCATGTTGGGCACTTAGCCAAATATCCACTCGGCTAAGCATGACTCATTCATCACATATTTCATCGTGTTCCACCCTTGTCTCTAGCATTTTCAACTTCTACTCTAAGGTTGCTTACTGCCTAAACAAGTCTTGCAAAAAACAGTGTTCCTTGTAGCCCAACTGCAAAAGGACTCATCGCAACCTTCCAAGGAAAGGTTTCCCATCGCATCGGCAAACACATGCTTCCTTCACTTGTCTCTAGATATGATCCATCTTCCAAATATTTCAATGAAACATAATCTAATGCAATACTTACATCTTCATGAGTTCTCTCCAAGTGAGTGCCTCCTTCCTTCAATGGTTGCATTGTGCACGAATCTGGTTCAACCTGGGAGAGCTCCATTGCAAGAAAATTAGATCTCTGACCGTGTTCTTGTTGAAGAATGGTCAGGGACTTATAGGTGTGCCAAAAAAATATTGAGAGACTTCGGTCCTCAGAGGACCTAGGCGATTAAATGCGTTATTTCCCCAAGTTCCTCCTCTTTCGTCGGCACCTATGCAACACTTTATTCTTCACACATTACAGCTTCTTCTTCCTCATTGAAATCAATAGCTTCAACTTGCCCACATGCCTAACCAAGTCGAAGAAGCTCCCTTCTAACATTTTCTTCCAAAACTTCAACCTCTTCTCGCAGTGATGGCCTCTCTTCCTTTATGTGGTCCAATCTGTCCATGAGATGAATAAGTCTATCGCTGCCCTCTTGTAGACCTGCCATTGTACTACCCAACTTTCAACAAGCTCACAACCTTGATCGCAATTCTTCCAAACTTCTCCAAGATCCCATTTTAGCAAAGTAGGTCTTGATACCATCTACTCATGGAGTGGGAAGATGTGTCACCAATTTTGGTCAACTCCCACTTTCTTCAAAATTCCATCTGATACCATTTTGCATAGCCCCATGTTATGATGCCTTAAGACCACCATGAGCATTATGCGGCACCAGCAATATTTCATCACAGTTATACAACTAATCTAACCCCGACTATGCCTAACTTCAACACTTAGTCAATTTTCCAATTTCAATCTTCTTATTCAATTGTTATACAAATATGTATATCATAACTTCAATACAAGCAGTGGAATAAAATTTCATTAACATCTTGCGATATCGTAAAGAAAAATATGAACACAAGTATATGTGATGAGAGGGGGAAACTCCCAAAACACTTCTCCCCTTTACTCTTATTAAAATTCAAATAATGTTAGAATAGTTTTACAAAGGGGCCAGCCATGACCAAACTCATGTTCTTTCCCCGAATGTCAAGTTTCGAAACCCAAGGCAATTGCCCCGAATGTCAAGTTTTGCAACCAATGCACTTGCCCCGAAAGTCAAGTTTCGCAATCCAAGGCATGCACAACCTAAGGTTGGCACCTTTCCTAACAAAAACCCCAAACTTGGGGCCACAAACAACTTAGAAATCCAACTCTTCAACCCCTACCAGAAACAGGCTTGCTTGGAAGATCCTCACCTCTTTTTGTGATATGTCTCAGTTGTGATCCGTTTCTGTGATGTGTGCCCCTAGCTGCAGTTCTATGATATCCCACTTCTTGTGACTCTATGGTATCACACTTTCTGCAATTATACAATATCGCACAAACTTACATCTCTAAGATTTCAGTGATGTCTCCTCCAAGTGTCGATCTCCCTTCATTTATATGCATCCCTGCCCTTTTATTTTATGTGGGTCTACGCCCCTTCACAAACTTAGTTGACCTTTAATCTTTCATGGGTGCCCCTCGCTGTATGGGTGTACCCCTTGGGGCGACTTGCTTATGGGTGTGCGGGCACGCCCCTGTGTGGCACTCTGCCTTGTTGTGATTCCCACGCTACCATTGTTGGTGGTTGTCTTGTCCTCTAAGTCATGTCATCTTACCTTCTTACTCACTCGTCATGCCTCTGCTCGCGACATCCTTCCCATCGCAGTTGCACTTACTTGATTTTCCCGCTACGCCTTTCTCGTCATGGCACTTGGTTTTCAAAATGCAACAAGAAAAATATTAGTTTGATTTCCATGGCACCTGTTCAAACTAGAGAAAATTCAAATTTTCATTTCAACATACAACTTGGATGAGTTAACTTGAGTGACAGGGCTTGTGTCACCCAGTTAGCTTAGGTAATTCGAGTTGGAAGACTTGAGTTCAATTGAGCAAGAGTGATTGTCAATTTCTAGCAATTTAATTCAGTTAAATTGAGTTATTGTCAGTTAAACTAGTTCTAACTATTAGAGGAACTAATGGAAGGTCAAGTTGTGCAATGTGACTTCAGTCACACTTAGTGATCAATCAGCCCTGAATAATAGTTGCATGTAGAGAATTCGAGTTACCCAATTGAGGTGGAGATTGGAAGTGTATTATCAGTTGTAGACTAGTCAGAAGTGTATAGGTGGTGCATGCAGTGAGAGGATCAACCTAAAGGAACTGTGCAATTCCAATTGAGGAATTTCCTAATTAATAGGGGCCTAATTCCTTAAGGAACAACGCAAGGAAAGAGGAGCTTGGAGGGCTTGAAAATTGGCTAAGTGTTGGCCAGAGTTGGTCAATTAGAGGGATATACTATACACTTGCAAGTTGTGCTCAGGCTTGAGAAATCATATGTATTCATCCATATTCTCTCATTAATGCAATACATATAGGAAGGGGTTTTGAGCAGTTGCTTTCCCCTAGATAAATATATGTGTATGTTTGTGTATTCTTGATGCATGTTTATGATTTGAGTTCTTAATCATTAATTAAATTTCGCAGATGAGTAGAGTATATTTGAGTCTTGTGTTTTAGTAAATTACAGGACTAGCTTCATATTTACACATTATTTTCTAAACCTAGGCACTCTACCTTAGATTTGGGCGTTCTCGTGGGCATGAGTCCACCGAGTTATGTTGTCCATGTATTAATATGTGTATGTGCGCTCTCCCTCATGTGCCCTCTGATGTCTTCACCAAGTTGTTCCTTTTCGCATTGGTGGGCACCCTGGCTTGTGCAGTCGTGCCCCATTGTGTGATTTCCCCGACTCGGTTCCAAAATTCTATTTTTTAACACCAAGTGATAATGGCTCATCATGAGCGCCCATTGGCCTTGGTGCCAACTCGAGGTCCTGACATGACCAAATCCAATGACAAATGAGAAATATAGCTAAATTTAATCCAATGAACTGAAGAAGAATAGTACACACCATTGATTTGTGTGAGGTGTAACTTTCTACATAGTGAGAAAACATTCCATGGCCTTCTCTTCTATTTGATGCTTATAACTTAATTTTCCCAACTTGTCCACTTTGGTAGGATTGTCGCAAATTCATCCATCGCATTCTTGTCTTTGGTCAGGTTAGTGCCCTTGGTCACCCTATCTTCATATAGTTATTATAGGTCCCTTCCATCATCACTGCCTCCCCCACCAAAGTTTCACCAAAGACTTCTCCTTGGTCTAACAAGGCTCCAATGATGAATTCCACCCAAGTCATGTCATGTTGCCTTCACTTTGGTGTGCCCTTACTTCGTTCTATCCATGAGTCATGTTGGGAACTTACCCAAATATCCACTTGGCTAACCATGACTCATTCATCACATATTTCATCGTGTTCCTCCATTTTATCGGGAATTTTCACCTTCTTCTCTAAGTTCACTTACTGCCCAAACAAGTCCTACAAAAATCAGCATTCCTTGTTTCCCAACTGCACAAGAACTCATCCCAACTTCAATAAAAGGTTTCCCATCACATCAGCAAACACATTCTTCCTTCACTCATCTCTACATATGATCCATCTTCCAAATATTTCAATGAAACATAAGCTACTGCAATACTTACATCTTCATGATATCTCTCCAAGTGAGTGCCTCATTCCTTCAATGGTTGCATTGTGCACGAATATGGTTCAAACTGTGTGAGCTCCATTGCACCAAGTTCCTCCTCTTTCATCATCACCCCTACAACACTTTCTTCTTCACACATTGCAGCTTATTCTTCCTCATCACAATCAACAGATTCAACTTTCCCAAATTCTCAACCAAGTCGAAGAAGCTCCCTTCTAACATTGTCTTCCAAAACTTCAAGCTCTTCTCGCAGTCATGGCCTCTCTTCCTTTATGCAGCCCAATATGTCTATGAGATGAATAATTCTATCATGACCCTCTTGTAGATATGCCATCATACTACAAGCTAGCATCCTTGATCACAGTTCTTCCAAACTTCTCCAAGTTCCCACCTTAGCAAAGTTGGTCATGATACCATCTGCTCACGGATTGGGAAGAAGTTTCACCAACTTCTGTCAATGCCCAATTTCTTCAAAATGGAATCTAATACCATTTGTCACAACCCCGCACCATGATGCCTTAAGACCACCATGGGTGTTTTTCGACACCAACGATATTTCATCATAGTTATACAACTACTCTAACACAAACTATGCCTAACTTCAATACTTAGTCTATTTTCCAATTTCAATCTTCTTATTCAACTATTATACAAATATGTGATATCGTAACTTCAATACAAGCAATGAGATAAAACTTCATTAATATTTTGCAATATCACAAATAAAAATATGAACACAAATATATGTGAAGGGAGGGGGCAACTCCCAAAACACTTCTCCCCTTTACTCTTATTAAACTTCAAATAATGTTACAACAATTTTACAAAGGGGCTAGCCATGACCAAACTCATGTGCTGCCCAAGTATAGAGAGTGGCAGTTGTTGGCCCAGTCCAATGCACTTGTGCAAAATGTCAAGTTTTGAAACCCAAGGCATGCACAACCTAATGTTGGCACTTTTCCCAACAAAAACCCCAAACATGGAGCCACAAACAACTCAAAAATCCAACTCTTTAACCCTTGATAGAAACAAGCTCACATGGGCGAGCCCCACGTCTTTATGTGATATGTCTTAGTTGTGATCCCTTTCTGTGATGTTCACCCCTAGTTGTGGTTTTTTGATATCCCACTTCTTGTGACTCTGCAGTATCACACTTTTCAGTGGTTTTGCAATATCGCACTTTCTGTGATTCTGCAATATCTCATAAACTTACTGTTAGAAAATTATATATTACATAGCAATGGAACACATAAAATATGTTGGATTGTTAGAGGGGGGACGGAGCTCCCCCTTTGTTAGAGGATTGACAGCTGGGCGGTTAATGTGTCGATTGCACAGCGGGGGGGTCACAGGGGGGGCGGCAGCCTCCCCTGTCTAGGGGGTTTGAGGGGGTCGGCTAGCCCCCCTTGTCCAGGGGGTTTGAGGGGGGTGGGTAGCTCCCCCTGTCTGAGGGGTTTGAGGGGGACGGGCAGCCACCCTCTACAGGGTCTGGGGCAGCGTGCCAGAAAAAAAAGAAATTTTGGACCCTATATTAGGTTGGGCGGACCTACCTATGGTTTTGTGCATGGTTTTCACACATGGTTTTGGATCGATGGTTTTCAGTCCATGGTTTTGGACACGATGGTTTTTGGTCCATGGTATTGGATGCTCCGACATGTATAAATATGTATTGTAACATTGAAAGGAACATAATGAAAAATCAAGCTAGTAGTCCCAGTTTTGGGATCCAGGGGAAAATCTCTCTGTATATGTGTTTTATGTGTTATGCTCTCGCATTTGTTTATTTTATGTTCTTAGAATTCATATGCAGGTAATTTTTGTACGAGGTTAAAACCTACAAAATATATTGCATAAATATAAACACAAAAAACGCATAAAACAAGAAAGACATAGATATATGTGGTTCACCCAATTCGGGTTACATCCACGAAGAAATAGCCAGTCCTTCCTTTTATATTATCTAGAAAAATGAAGAGATTCAACCTACAGCAGATCCATTGTAATTCCCTCTTCTCTCTCACACAATCTCCTCTCTCTTTCTCACTTAAAATACAAATGTACATAGTCGCAGTACAATTCCCTCATATATAGCGAGGGGTTGCCTTCTAGGGAAAAAACCCTAAATTAAACATAACTTCTACCGTCATATTTCTGCCTAATGAACGGCCCATATTGACTACCAAATTACAACATTTTACAAGGTAATTTTAAACCTATTTTTAGCTTCGGGGGCACCACCCCCTATCACCCGCTAGGGAGGGGCTCCAAATAATCATCGTCGCCCTCCCTGGACCCCTTGGCGGCACATATTTACAGGTGGCGTTGCCGCCACATTACGAACTAGGGTCCAATGTAACGATACCTCTGAATAAAGAAGATAATCAGGCTCCACACCCAACAATCTCCCACTTGGAGACTGATTGTAGCAACTCCACCGCTACTTCATTTGCTGGACAATGACTCCCTTTAGACCTGGTTGTTTCTCATATTCATCATCATACTTGAAGACCAATTGAAACAAAGTAGAATCTCAATTTCTCCCTGGTTACAACTTTTGTTAACATATCTGCAGGATTCTGGCTAGTGTGTATCATTTCTAGCTTCAATTGTCCATCTTCCAACATTGCTCATATGAAATGGTACTTAAGTTGTATATGTTTAGTCTTGGAATGAAATGTAGAGTTCTTTGCAAGATGTATGGAACTCTGGCTGTCTCTGTATAACCTACCCAACTCTTGCTTCTTACCCAATCCATCCAAAAACCTTTGTAACTAAATCATTTCTTTACTAGCCTTTGTAGCAGCAACATACTTTGCTTCTGTCATTGTAAGTGCAACAACACTTTGCAATTTTGAAACCCAACTGACAGTTGTTCCACCTACAGTAAACACATATCTTGTTGTGCTCCTCTTGTTATCTCTATCACCCATCATATCTGCATCAACATATCCTTGTAAAGCAATGTTTGAGACACCAAAACATAATGCTTGATTTGTGGTACCTCTCAAATACTTGAGAATCCACTACACTGCCATCCAATGTTCTTTTCCTGGATTGTTCATGTACCTGCTTACAAATCCCACTGCATGTGCACTATTAGACCTTATGGAGACCATTACATACATTAAGCTTCCAATTGTTGATGCCTATGCGACTTTAGACATATAAGCCATTTCTTCCTGAGTCTTGGGACACACCTCCTTACTTAATTTGAAATGGCTAGCCAAAGGTATACTAACTAGTTTTTCATTCTGCATATTAAATATTTTCAACACCTTTTCTATGTACTCACTCTGAGACAATGTTAATTTTCTATTCTTCCTATATCTAGTTATTCTCATACCAAGGATTTGTTTTGCAGCACCCAAATCCTTTATTGCAAATGAGTTTGCCAATTTTCTTTTGAGCACATTTATTTCCTGCATGTTAGAACCTGCAACAAGCATGTCATCTACATAAAATAACAATA
>APFE031275781.1:95588-141787 GCA_000404065.3 Pinus taeda | reverse complement strand
CTCCAAATCCTCATGGAGAAAGGTTGTCTTTACATCTAACTGCTTAAGATACAAATCTTCAGCTACTACTAGACTTAAAATAGTTCTGATTGAAATCATTTTAGCAACAACAGAAAATATCTCATTAAAGTCTATATCCTTTTCCTGTGCAAACCCCTTCACCACAAGTATAGCTTTATACCTATTTCTACCTCCATCTTCTTCCTTCAACCTGTAAACCCATTTATTCTACAATGTTGTTTTACTTGCAGGAAACCTGATTAAGTCCCAAGTCTGGTTATGTATTAAGGAGTCCATCTCTTCTTTGATGGCTTGCTCCCACTTCTTCCTGGTTTCAACCTGCACTACTTCTTCATAACGTTCTGGTTCACCAGAATCAGTTAACAATACATAATATAATGAAGGAGAGTATCGTTCAGGGGGTCTACTTATCCTGGTAGATCTTCTAATGCCACTTTCAGATGTTTGAGGTGCTTGTTACCGTTGTGGTTGCAGCAATTGTTGTTTTGCCTGTTGATCATTATGATTTTCAAGCACCTTCACTTTTTTTGTGATCTCATCAAGCACTGTGTATTCTCTATTTTCTTTTTCCTGTTTCTTTTTTTGCATATGATCCTTATAAAAAACCTTTTCATTGAATATGATATCTCTGCTCCTAATGATTTTATGTTTTTCGTAATCATAAAAGCGATAACCAAAATCATTAACACCATATCCAATAAAAGTACATTTATTTGATTTTGCCTCAAGCTTTGTTCTATTTTCTTTATTAATGTGGACAAAGGCTTCACAACCAAATGTCTTTAAAAATGAGTAGTTTACCTTTTTACTTGTCCATGACTTCTCTGGAATACCACCATCCAAGGAACTTGAAGGCTCTCTATTTATTAGATAAATAGTAGTATCTACAACATTTTCCAAAAAATTGTAAAGGTAATCCTGCATGCAATCTCATGCACCTTTCACACTCCATGATTGTCTAGTTCATCCTTTCTGACACACCATTTTCTTGTGGTGTTCTTGGAATTGTCTTCTCTTTGCAAATTCCATTCTCTAAACAGTACATATTAAACTCTTTGCTACAATATTCACCTCCATTGTTTGATCTAAGACACTTCAACCTTTTTCCTGTCTCATTTTCAACCAAAGCTTTCCATTTCTCGAAAGTACCAAATACAACAGATTTATTTCAAATACAATAAATCTAGGTATTTTTACTTGTGTCATCAATCAAAGTAACATAATAACGAGAGCCACCAAGAGATGATACCTGATTAGATCCCCATACATCTGTATGCACAAGCTCTAATTTTTCGCTCTTCTTTTCTTTCCCAACTCTGAGGAATCTGACTCTCTTCTGTTTTCCATAAACACAATTCTCACAGAATTTCAAATCAACTTGCTTCAAACCTAGAAACAAACTTCTTGAGTGAAGAATCTGCATCTCCTTCTCACTCGTGTGCCTAATCCTATGATGCCACAATGTTGTATCTGCCCCTATAGAGGTTAAAGGATTAACAGAATTAGAAATACCATTGCATAAATACAAGGTACCAAACTTTTCTCCTTTTTCTATTACCAGGGCTCCTTTAGTGACCTTTGAGGTTTTATCTGTAAAGGTAGTTACACAACTTTCACCTCCCAACTACCTTGTTGAAATTAGATTTTTCTTCAGATCTGGACCATGCCTTACCTCCTTCAACAGCCATTGATTTCCATTCTATTTTTTTATGAAAATTGTACCCATTCTAATGATTTTATAGGGTTTATCATCAGCCAATTGAACCTGTCCAAAATCTCCTTGAACATAGTTATGAAAATGTTTCCTATCAAGTGTGGCATGGAATGAGGGCCCTGAATCTACCACCCATAAATAAATAATATTTTCTAATGAAAGAATCAAAGCATCTTGCAACACATCACCTATCACATTCGGTTCATGATTGTTTTCTTGTTGCACGTCTCCTTCTTTTCCCTTCTGAGACTTATAGTCTTTCTTCAGGTGTCCTTTCTTCCCGCATTTCTAACATACTATCCCCGATCTGGACATGGATTTTCCTTTCCTTGACTTACTACGATATCTTGGGCTCTTTCCTCTTTCCATTTTTCTTCCCCTATTTTCTACAGTCAAAGCATTACTTGATGTCTCACCGGAGCTTTTATGTCGCATTTCCTCACTAAGGATTGCATCGACAACATCATCAAACTTTAAATTATTAGATACAGAGACAGAGTTACTAATGGCCATAAGTAAACCATTCCAACCTTTTTACAATGAGCATAGAAATAACAGAGCCCTAACTTCATCATCAAAAGTTACCCCTACAAAATTTAACTGATTGGTAACTATATTAAATTCATTTAAATGCTAACCAACATTCCACCTTATGACACCTTCATATTAAATAAATGCTTCATAATAAATACCTTATTTGAGGCCGAGGGTTTTTCACATAATTTGTCCACATTAAACACTTTGTTGTCATTTCCTTTGAAATATTAAAGGCTACTGACGCTGCTAGGCACAACCGTATTGTTCCAAGTGTCTTTCTGTCAAGAATATCCCATTTTGTTTCTATCATACTCATTGACGTCTTTGTATTTCCGCTCAATGGTAGGTACAGATATTTCTTATACAAGTAATCTTCCATCTGCATCTTCCACACCTAGTAGTTTTGGCTGTTAAATTTTTCGACCCTAAACCTACCATCTTCCGCCATTGCTCCCACTCGAACCAGGAACCCTTCTCTTTAGTGAGTTTATCAGCCAAATAGACCTTCGGCTCTAATACCAGTTGTTAGAAAATTATATATTACAAAGCAATGGAACACATAAAATATAGTGCAGAAATATAAACACAGAAAACGCATAAAACAAGAGAGACATAGATATACATGGTTCACCCAATTTGGACTACGTCCACAGAGAAACAACTAGTCCTTCGTTTTATATTATCCAGCAAAATGAAGAGATATAACCTACAACAGATCTATTGTAATTCCCTCTTCTCTCTCACACAATATCCTCTCTCTTTCTCGCTCAGAATACATATCTACATAGCCACAATACAATTCCCTCATATATAGCAAGGGGTTGCCTTCTAGGGAAAAAAAAACCCTAAATTAAACATAACTTCTACTGTCAGATTTCCGCCTAATGAATGACCCAGATTGACTACGAAAATACAACATTTTACAAGGCAATTTTACATCTATTTTTAGCTTCGGGAGAAATTCCCATGATCCCCCACCAGGGGGGCTCCAAATAATCATCGTTGCCCCCCTGGCAGTGCACATTTACGGGCAGCATTGCCGCCACATTACGAACTGGGGTCCAATTCGGAAATACCTCTGAATAAATAAGATAATCAGGATCCACATCCAACAATCTCCCACTTGGAGATTGATTATAACAACTCCACCGTTGCTTCATTTGTTGTACAATAACTCCACATTGGACTTGGTTGTTTCTCATCTTCATCATCATGCTTGAAGACCTATTGAAATAGAGAAGAATCTCAATTTCTCCCTAGTTACAACTTTTGTTAACATATCTGCAGGATTCTGGCTAGTGTATATCTTTTCCAACTTCAAATGTCCATCTTCCAACATGGATCGTATGAAATGGTACTTGAGTTGTATATGTTAGTCTTGGAATGAAATGCAGAGTTCTTTGCAAGATGTATGGAACTCTGGCTATCACTGTATAACCTGCCCAACTCTTGCTTCTTACCCAATCCATCAAAAAACCTTTGTAACTAAATCATTTCTTTACTAGCCTTTATAGTAGCAACATACTTTGCTTCCGTTGTTGTAAGTGCAACAACACTTTGCAATTTTGAAACCCAATTGATAGTTGTTCCACCTACAGTAAACACATATCTTGTTGTGCTCCTCTTATTATCTCTATCACCCATCATATCACCATCAACATATCCCTGTAAAGCAATGTTTGAAACACCAAAACATAATGTTTGATTTGTGGTACCTCTCAAATACTTGAGAATCCACTACACTGCCATCCAATGTTCTTTTCCTGGATTGTTCATGTACCTGCTTACAACTCCCACTGCATGTGCACTATCAGGCCTTATGGAGACCATTACATACATTAAGCTTCCAATTGTTGATGCATATATAACTTTAGACAATAAGCTATTTCTTCCTGAGTCTTGGGACACACCTCCTTACTTAATTTGAAATGGCTAGCCAAAGGTATACTAACTAGTTTTTCATTCTGCATATTAAATATTTTCAACACCTTTTCTATGTACTCACTCAGAGACAATTTTAATTTTTTATTCTTCCTATCTCTAGTTATTCTCATACCAAGGATTTGTTTTGCAGCACCCAAATCCTTCATTGCAAATGAGTTTGCCAATTTTCTTTTGAGCACATTTATTTCATGCATGCTAGAACCTGCAATAAGCATGTCATCTACATACAATAACAATATAATATAGCTGCCATCATTTTTCCTTTTGAGATAAACACAATGATCAGAGTGACATCTAGTATAACCTTGTTGAGACATAAACCTGTCAAATTTTAGATACCACTGCCTTGGAGCTTGTTTTAAACCATACAAGCTCTTCTTCAACCTGCACATTATTTTCTCCTTCCCTTTTACCTCATATCCTTGTGGTTTTTGCATATATATCTCTTCCTCCGAATCCTCATGGAGAAAGGTTGTGTTTACATCTAACTGCTCAAGATGCCAATCTTCAGTTGCTACTAGACTTAAAACAGTTCTGATTGAAGTCATTTTAGCAAGAGAAGAAAATATCTAATTAAAGTCTATACCATTTTTTTGTGCAAACCCCTTCATCACAGGTCTAGATTTATGCCTTTTTCTACCTCCATCTTCTTCCTTCAACCTGTAAACCCATTTATTCTGCAATGCTATTTTACCTGCAGGCAACCTGACTAAGTCCCAAGTCTAGTTATGTACTAAGGATTCCATCTCTTCTTTGATGGCTTGCTCCCACTTCTTCCTGGTTTCAACCTACACTACTTCTTCATAACATTCTGGTTCACCAGAATCAGTCAACAATATATAATATAATGAAGGAGAGTATTGCTCATGGGGTCTACCTATCCTGGTAGATCTTCTAACACCACTTTGAGGTGTTTGAGGTGCTTGTTGCTATTGTGGTTGCAACTGTTGTTGTTTTGGCTGTTGACCATTGTGATTTTCAAGGAC
Source organism: Pinus taeda (assembly GCA_000404065.3). Classification (NCBI taxonomy): domain Eukaryota; kingdom Viridiplantae; phylum Streptophyta; class Pinopsida; order Pinales; family Pinaceae; genus Pinus; species Pinus taeda. The sequence goes on along the minus strand of APFE031275781.1, from coordinate 136,585 downwards.
CTTCACTTTTTCTGTGATCTCATCAAGCACTGTGTCTCTATTTTCTTTTTCCTGTTTCTTTTCTCGTATCTGGTCCTTAGACAAAACCTTTTCATTGAATATGACATCTCTGCTCCTAATGATTTTGTGTTTTTCATAATCATAAAAGTGATAACCAAAATCATTAACACCATATCTAATAAAGGTATATTTATTTGATTTTGCCTCAAGCTTTGTTCTATTTTATTTATTAATGTGGACAAATACATTACAACCAAAAGTCTTTAAAAATTAGTATACCTTTTTACCTGTCCATGCCTCCTGATGGAGGAGCATGAGGCTTGAAGACAAAAGGCTTCAAATTTTATTCCAAAAATACAAAAAAAATTACAAGCAAAGGAGTGGGATCCTTTAGCTGTCACTTTACAAAGCTTTCTAGATAGGATGAGCTAGAATTTGGGGATTTGAATTATTCTGTAATTAATTCAAGTATTTAGACTTAGTTGATATTCGTGAGGAGAATATCATGCAAATTAGATAGTATCTAGGATTAGATAGATTCGATCCATTGATTGAGGATCTAATTGTTGTATGTACTGGTATTTATGTAAGTTTTGAATTAGTAGAATGGGATTTGGACGGATTTGGAATCTCTCTGTATCTCTATGTATATTGTGTTGAATGGTCAAATCCCGAAGGGTTGAATTTCCTTCGAATTATTTCTGAGTGTTGTTGATTTCCAGTTTGGCTTTGTAGAATTAGAGTTTTGTATAATCTTGTGTTATCGCGTTTAAATCTTCACTCGCTGTGTATTGAAACAACCTGAATGTATTCGAAATCACAGAGTTAGTTAGCGATATCCTGAATGTAACTTAGAGACAACCTAAACTTGGTGGAAAGAGGATACGCTGACAAAATCGTGAGAAAGCCAGGAGAAGAACTGAATTGTCCGATCGACGGATCCAATAAGATCTAACAGGCATCACGTGCCAATAAGCGCAGGCGTTAGTCAGTTTAAAAAAGCATTCTTTGTAGGTGAAAGCAATATCTCGCGCGGTCTCAAGGTGGTAAGTGGTATTTTGAAATTTCATGCAATTAACCTTAGCGGTCGACGCGTGGCACAGGAAAACCACTTTTCTCGCGTGCTCTCGGCTCGTTATACATTGCGCAAGATTCCACATGAGATTATGTGACAGCTGTTGGATCAAGCGGGATTGATCAACGGTGGAGATCGTCCAGCCTAGTTGGTGAGCAGACGAGCGACAACCGTCGAATTGAGGATGAGATCGACGACAGAGATTAATGCACTAAAGGTTTGTGGAACAGCAGACGCGATAAGGTTATAAACTATGGTTTTATTTACTTTTTGGTTCCGTGAAAAAATAGAAGGTTTGCCATATATCGGTTAAATTAACCAGTTCTGCCATTTTAGTAGAATAACTAAAATTGGAGGTTGATGACTGAAACTCCAAAGGAAACCCGAGAAGAAGTTCCACCTAAACTTGATGGAATAGTTTCTAGTTTTGAACAATTGATCCGGATTTAAACAGGAACGCAATAGATTATAGAGATAACCATAAATACAGAGATGCGATAACCATAAATAGAGAGATGCAGCGGAAATAACACTTCATTTCATTAATGGAAAATACCGAAATATGCTTACAACCAGAATTGGAAATAAACCAGCTAGGACGATGGTAGCTTATCTCTGAGAAGAGATGTGCGGCTACATGTCTGAACTGTTCCGAACTTGTGTTACAATGAGGCTCGAAGGCCTATTTATTGTTGAGAAACAATGGAAAACCCTTCACATTCCAAAACCGACCCTTAGAAGATGAAACGCCAAAGTGTGGGCCCCGTTTTGGGTAAATTGGTACATCAATTTCCCGGGGTCGTAACTTTGGCATACGATCTCCGTTTGACGCGTATGATAGCTCGTTAGAAAGATCTATCCGAGAACTACCTTTGTTGGAACGGGCAACATTGGTTTGCCCCCGAATTCCCCAAAAAACGTCGTTTAGGGCCTCAAAACGGCTCCGGAAGTTCAGGACCCGAAAAACTGCTAAAAATAGTAAGTTGTGCTATAATTAAGAAAACTGAAAATGCTGAAAGAGACAATGATGGGGGTCCAGATGGACTTGGCAGGTGGCCACCAATATCCACCTGGATCACCCAGACCTTCCATTACCAGAGGGGGAGGAATGGGAGGAGGAGTTAGGTATGAACTCCTTGATTTTGATGTTTTATGTTTTTCATTTTTATTTTTTAATACACGCCTATTCTAATGATGATTGTATGCATATGCAGATGTGGGCCCGGAGCGACCAGCCGACCTGTCCCCTACAGCGCGGAGAGGCCAACCCGCAGCCGATCCTCAGGCAGGGGGGACCGTGGGGGAGGAGCTGATACAGAATCTTGAGGGGCTAGCCCAAGGGATTCCGGGTTATGCCAGATTGGTCGATGTGCCCTTTGCATATCAGAGGCACACAGTAGGGGTGCCAACTCGCGTCCATCGTCTGCTGAGACGATTGGTGCGAGCGGTGATGTGCTATCATGAGCACCACCGTGCTTAGACTCCTAGGTTTTATTTTCTGCATATTTTTTGAGAGACATGTGTCTCAGATGTACGGAGAACACGGACTCTATCCAGACATGTACACTTATTTTTTGAGCACCTCAGTGCACCACACGATATATATATATATATAAACATGTTGTTATGGTTTATTTTATTTTATGCTTCTTGTATTATGTTGATTTACATATTATGAAAATGTCTGTCCAATACATAGTTAGCTAATGCATCGGTTACTGCATTAAGTCGTCTTGGAATATGTTGATAAGTAATGAAATCAAAATATCTTTCCAATAACTTAACATGTAAATACAACCTTAAAATATGATGATCTCTGACGGAATAACGCTCATTGAGCTGGTGGACTACAAGTTGAGAATCTAAGTTTACAACCAATGTGCAAATTCCAAGGTTAATCGCCTCAGCTAATAATTCAATCACAGCACTATATTCAGCAGCATTGTTGGTTGTACAACCCAGACACACCCCTTGAATATCTACTAACTCACCACGAGGATCATAGATCACACATGCCGCAGATGACAAGTTGCGGGTACTACGGGAAGCACCATCAGCGAAACCAACATAAGGCGATCCAGAGATCTGTTCAAGAAGCAAAAGACACAATAAGCGGCAATCATGCCAACACACTGAGATAAAAACTAAATAAACACGCACACACAACACACTGCTAAAAGCATACATATGTACAAAAAGAGAGTGCCTAGACTCACGCGTAATATTTCTTGAGATAAAGCCCATTTCGGGGCCTGTCCAAGGGATTACCTTCATAATCTATAAGCTCATAGGCACCTTTTTGTAAAACTCTTTTCACAATATAGGGCCCATGCCACATAGGCTCAAGTTTTCCTACTCCCAGCTTATCGTTAGCTTGATCATAGAGCATTACTAGATCTCCCTCGATGAAAGAGCGGGGGTTAGCAGCGTTATCGAAGTGAGTTTTCACTCGCTTCTTCTGAGCTTCAATAGCTAGGGAGGCTAGACGACAAGTCTCATCCAGCCATTCTAAGTAAAGAAGTCGCTCTTCTACAGGGGTAGTATCAGGGAGTAACTCGACGGCTAACTTCAGTGAAGGAATCTCACACTCAATGGGAAGGGTTGTCTCCAGTCCGTAAACTAACTGAAAAGGAGTGAAACCGGTGGCGTCCTTCACGAAGGTACGGTAGGCCCACAAAGAGGAGAACAACATCAGATGCCAACTAGACTTATGCATGCCAACAGTTCTTTGAAGCATTGTGACCAAAACCTTGTTCACGGCTTCCGCTTGACCGTTTGCCTGAGGATAGTACGGAGTTGAACTATCATGCCTAAGACCTAGCTAGGTTGTTAACTCGGCCATCATGTGATTATGAAAATGTTTTCCGTGATCAGTGACGATGGCTTTTGGAACTCTGAACCACGAAATAACATGATTAAACAGGAACTGCACTGCGGTGTGACTGTCTTCTGACAATGTAGGCATTGCCTCGGCCCATTTCGTAAAATAATCTACGGCAACGATGATGTATCCATGCTCCCCGGCCGAGCGAGGGCTATAGGTCACATAATCGATGCCCCATTTGGCAAAGGGGCCGACGGTTACAACGGGGTGCAGCGGAGCGTGGGGTGCATGCATCTTCCGTTGGTAAATCTAGCATTCATGACAGGAACGGATAGCAAGAGTGCAATCCTTGAAAATGAAGGGCCAGAAATAGCCAGCACGGAGGATTTTCTGTGCAGTGGCATATCCAGACATGTGACTGCCACAAGCACCAGAGTGGCAGTCATTTAGAACTCTCTCGACTTCTTCGAAGGTTAAGCATCGACGAAGAACAAAATGAACACCGAGACGGTGCAGGGTGTCCCCAACGATGCGATATGGTTGGGCTTGGTGTTGAATCCATCGACGAGCGTCCTTAGAGGTCTTGGGATGGAAAGAGGATGTCTGCAAGTAGACAATAATGTCCCCGTACCAAGGATCAAGGGTGCTGATAAGGAAAAGAGTTTCGTCTGGAATAGAATCCTCTATCTGAGAGGAGGCAGCAGTGGATGGCAAAGAACACAATAGTTCGGCGAAGACGAGTGATTTATTAGACTTGGCAACAGTAAATTCCAAGTCAAACTCTTGGAGGATGACTATCCACTTCGAGTATTTTCCCCCTAGCAATTGTCGTGACAGAATATAAGTCATGGGGTTGCAATCGGAGATCGTCGTCGTAGTGGGCAACAAGATATAGTGACGGAATCATTGAATAGCGCAAACAACAGCGAGGGCCAACTTCTCGACATATGCATATCGAGTTTTCGTATCTAAAAAGTTGCCACTAAGGTAGTAAATAACATGTTCGATGCCATCGTCGTCATCTTGTACCAGAACCATACTGATGGTGGTATCAGCAGCGGCCAGGTATAACGTATAATCACGGTGCTAATTTGGAGGCCACAACAAAGGGGTGGAAACTAGAAGAGTTTTGAGACGTGAAAAAGACTCCTCGGTTATGGCATCCCATCGAAATGGGGTGTCACGCTTAAGTAACCGTGTGAAACCCTTTACCACTTTGGCATAGTTTGGGATAAATCGTCGTAAGAAATTAGCTTTTCCCTGCAGACTCTGCAGTTGTCGCAAAGAAGCAGGGGGAGGAAGATTCAAAATGGCCTCGACTTTAAGGGGATCCAAGCGGATGCCCTCTCGGGAGACGATAAACCCGAGAAATCGGCCAGATTCGACGCAGAAGACACATTTATGCGGGTTTAATCAGATATTGTAGTGTCGACATCGAAGAAAAATCTCGCGAAGATGTGATGGGTGGTCCAAGTGCTTAGCTGAATGAGCGGGAAGGTCATCCAGATAAGGCTGTACGATGTGCTGGGTATCGTGAAAGGCATAAGACATCGCACGCTGGAAGGTGGCGCTGGCATTCTTAAGACCAAAGGGGAGCTTTTTGTAAGCGAAAGTACCCCACGAACAGATAAAGGTCGTCTTGTGTTGATCAGCGGGGGCGATATTAATCTAGTTGTAGCCAGAAAAGTCGTCCATAAACGAATATATTTCACTACCCGCACACTCATCAATGAGTTGGTCAATGAATGGTGTGGGGTAGTTATCTTTTGGGCAGGCTCGATTAATGTCGCGATAATCGACACAGACGCGAATAGTACCCTGCTTCTTATCCACAGAGACAATGTTTGAGACCCAATTGGTAAGTGGGATAGGATAAATAAAACGAGATTTAAGAAGTTTTTCAACTTCCACTTTGATAGTTGCAGCCTTACGGGGGTGCACAGGGCGCAAACGCTGACGAACAGGTTTGGCCCCAGGATACGTAGGTATCTCGTGCACTACAATGGACGGATCGATGCCGGGCATCTCTTCGTAGGACCACGCGAAAACGTCACGAAATTCGCGAAAAAGTGCTATATATATTTGAATCTCCTTAGGAGTGCAAGTGACTCCTATATAGATGTTCTCGACAATCCCTGGTTTAACTGAGATGTCTATGGGTTGGGTCTATGTAATGTTCCCCAAATTTCCTTCAGACGTTGTTTGATAGATCTGGATGGGCGTCTGAAGAGGCTATGAAGGGAGACATGGAGCAAACCACTCGAGACAAGCCAACATTTCCCGGAGGGTAGGGAGAAACGAGGAACAGTGGTGAAGATGGGAACACGAACGTTCCTCAAGAGACATGGTCTCTCTAATGGCCTCGTCGGAAGGGCCCAGAGATCAGAACAAACCGAAATCATAGAGATAGAGGTGAGGTTGGGAGGTGGGAGGGAGAAAACACCCATAAGGGCGGGATCTTTGAAGAGCCCGGCTCCCACACTATCAAAAGGAACGGAGATATGTTCAACGAAAGGTACATTTCCCTCAGAAGAGGAAGCGAAGAAGGAGAGCTGGTCTACCGTGACAATTTTCCCTTGGTGAGGGAAACGGATGACACGGAAGAGGGATGAAGCCACGGCATGCATGGCATACGTCCAACTCCAGCCCAGAAGGAGGTTATATGTGAGATTCGCATCAACAACCTCAACTTCTACTTCAACAGTTTTCCCTTCTAAAGTGATTGGCAATCGTTGAAGAATACCATAGGGACGGGATTCTCTCCCATCGAAAGCTTCCAAAGTCATAGGAGACTAGCTTAGCGTCGGGCACCCGATCGCTTTCCAACAAGCAATAGACATAATGCAAGTCGATGCACCCTCATCAATACTTGGATAAGAAAATTGATCTGATGAGGCAGCCTAGGGACATGGTTCTCGAGATCGAAGGTAATCAGATCTGAATCTGTCTGGTCGATGCCACCGATGGCTGATAGCAGGGACTTCCTCTGAGGGGGGCAGCTCTGGAGAACTTCTAAGGCGGACATAGTCGATGGAGATTGTGCTAAGTCCTCAACGATGCTATAGTGCTGAGCAGCACGAGCATTTCGGTTGTAGGATGATCTCCTGAGTACTCCTTTAGGAGGGGTCAGATGGTCATCTTAGTACTTGGTCTCTCAATATGGAGTGGACCAGAGCTGGACGAAGGAGTACTTGAGGGGACCTCGGGCTCCTCCTCGGTGGACGATGGATACTCCTTTGCTCGAGTCGTTACATGAATGAGAATAGATCCAGCCATGAAGACTTGGGAACCAAAGGGAGAAGAAGACGGATCAGCCACCATTTGAGTTTGCTGAGAGGGAAAAGGCTCTTTAAGAACCGCAGGAACCCCAGGAGCGCCCTTTAACAAACGACTAACTTCGGATCGCCTTGGGCAATCCTTAGTATAGTGATCCTCCTCACAAATGAGGCAAGGATATTTGGGTTTGCGCTTAACTCCTTCCTCGGCTGGAGGTTTGGAGGATTCCGGTTTAGGTTGTTTAGATTTATTTTTTCCTTTCCCCTTTTTCTTTCCTTTCTAGGCCTTACCCGACGTGGTGGACTGGACGGCGTTGACCTCGGAAGTAGTACCAGAATTTGAACCACCCTGAGAAGTGTTTTCGTTAGAAGCACCTGACTTTTTCTTCCCAGGGTTTGAAGATGATTTTTTAGAGGCCGGGTTCACAGAGCCAATAACTCCATCGGCAGATGGCTTCGGTGGAGCCTTGGATGTACCGGGTCTCGGGGCGTCCGGCAAATACTCATACAAGGTACCTGACTGAGAGTAAACTAAGTCCAGGTACTGAGCATGCACGATTTCTTGCTCTTCAGTCACGCAGGCTCCCATAGCAATGTCCCGTGCAATCTTAGGGACAAAGGAAGTCGTGAACCAATCGGTGAGGAGTTGATCAGGAATCCAAAACTTGATCAACTAGCGACGCCTTCTCCATTCATGTATATGATCAGAGATATGCGTAGCTATATCCTACTTAAGAGACGTAAGGAGGTGGGTCCCTATCTCGTACCGAATGGGTAACTGAAAGTGAGTAAGGAATGCCATAGCCAATGAATTAAAATTGTGAAATGACGTGTGGGTCAATTCAATATACCATTTAGCGGCAGAACCGGTGAGAGTCCTTTGGAAGAGGCGAAGTCGAATCGAATCATTGAGCCATGAATTAGATGAACACCATAAGTGGTACGTCATTATATGGGCTTGAGGGTCCTCTCTGGCTTTGCCATCAAATTTGGGACAATTGCCAGGTATTTTAGTTGGAACTGGTGGCCATTGTGGATTATGCAAAATGGGATCATTTGTTAACTTCGACACATCTGGCAGTTCCAACGTCGCTAGAAATGGTAGCTGTGGGTTGAAGGACATCTGCGGATATGAGGTAGGGCCAAAATTCCATCCAGTTGCTGGTTGCCCCCACTGGTCTTGTCCAGATGGACTAGGTCCAAAAGGACCTTGTCCATAAGAATTTTGTCCATAAGGGTTATATCCGGAACCGGATGGTTGATACTGGTTCTGCCCCCCAGCGCCCCATTGGTTACCATACTACCCTGCAGGTTGCTAATAATTTTGATAAGGGTTGGCCTGCGACTGTTGGTCATTTTGATACGGGGCATACTGATTTTGCCCCTAGGGTTGCTGGTATCCATATGGTTGTTGGGCTCCATATTGAGCCTGGGAACCAGGCGGCATCTGATGAGAAGGTTGGGATTGGTACCCACCTGAATAAGAAGGTTGGGATTGGTACCCACCTTGTGACTGGAGACCAGCTTGATTCTGGGGTTGGTAACTGGGTTGAGGCTGTGAAGCAGGAACCATCTGCATCCCCAGTGGAGTCGCCAAATTGTTGGAGAGGTAAATCCCCTCTACAGATAGAGGCGATCCCTACTATCCCAGAACGGGTCTAGCAACAATCAAACAATGCTATCATGCAAGTCCCTAATTGCAAATAAAAGGTAGGTGATGAAGACCTACTTCGATTCCAACGCTTTCGTTCGTAGAAGAGACGTCGCCCCCGCTCCTTTGCCTTGGCTGGTCACAGTCCTCCACTATCTCCATGAATGGACACCTGCACACAAAGAGAACAACACAAACACAAGCGTGAAATCTAATATATGAAATTATACATCAGTCAGGAAGGACATAATTCAACATTAATCATTGCAACAATGAGAATGGAACCATAATGATAGTCATCTATTATTAATAATCAACAAAGGAGAATACAACCGGCGTCCTGACGTCAAGTCCTCCTTTGGCTGGGTGCTCAACTACACAAGTCTTGCAAAGCTTGAAGGGATGAGGGACAAGCCTCTCTCTCTTTGATGACAAGGTCTCCTTACTTAGGTTAAGCCTTATGGACAGAAAGAAGGCTCTTGCAACTCTAATCTTTTGATATTTTCCTTTCAGCACAAGTATTACTACTACTACCACTAGCTTGCTCAAGGCATGGAGACAAGCTTTTATAGATGAAAAGGAAGGGATAAGATCAATCACAACAATAATGGATTTGGCTTCATCACTTGGAAACTTCTATGGAATGGTGGAAAACTACTTCCCATTCAAGGAGATTCAAAGCCAAACCATCTTCACTTAACATAGATTCAGTTGGTGAATGAGTTGGATAGAAATTTCAGAGGTTGATTGGTTAAAAACTTTGCCCAAAAAGGTTGGCGCGATTGTGACTCTGGGACAGAGCGCTAATAGTGCGCCCCTTTTATAGGATTTTCCTCATTGGCATGGGCAGAACACAGTGGGCCAGCGCTAATGTAAAAAGGGGTATTTTTAAGGGCAAGCTGCAGGAGATGTCTTCAGGGCATATGAAGCTTATGTTCAGAGGGAAGTGATGCAGGTGGTTTCAAGTCTTGTCACTTCTCACAAGTCCCAGAATGTGTCCTCCAAGGTGTAGGAGAGGGGTAATAGGGACGGTGAAAAACGGTGACAAATTACTGTGTAACAAATGCCGAAATATAATTTTGTCACAGAGGTGTTTCAGCAACGCTGAAATTGGTGTTTCAGCAATGCCGAAAATGGTGTTTCAGCAACAGAGAAATTGATGTTTCAGCAACTTTTCTCCAACTTTTTCAACAATGTTCAACAGTTGTTAAAGCATGCATACATGGGTTTTACAAGCCCAATAACGTTACCTGCTCATACAATATAAACTCTAACTTTTTCACTCTGTCAGTGTATTTGCATATGAGTCTAAGTCTTCCTGCTTCTAGCTTTGTTTGTGTTAAATGCATATATAGGTCTTTGCCGCCATATGCATGTTTATGCCATGGATAGTGTTAAAACATTGTGTGCTCCACTTGGCTCCTCTTGGCTCCTCTAACTCTATCCACTGCCTCTATGGCTCCAATGGTGGTGCTTCGTCCTCTGTTAGCTCCTCTCATCTCCATCTACTCCTCTGGTGCCTCTGTTTGCTCCTGTTTGCTCTGATGGCTCTCTGCATCCTCTGTTTGTTGTTAAACACATCCATTTCTCCTCTGATGGCTCCCGATGACTCTGATATGCCTCCTTGCTATATGGTTCCTCCTGCAACTCCTTTTAGTCCAATGTGGCTCCTTTGGCTTGGTAGTGTCTTTCAAAGACCTCCTTGCATATACGAATGCCTCTCTTGCTCTGATATATTGTAATATGCTTTGATATGTCTCCTTAGGTAACTCCTCTTTGCTTATGGCTTGGTTATCTTGATGGCCTTGCTCCTGTCTCTTCATGAATCCAATCTGCATCCCCTTGGCTTCATGTCATCCTCTAGTATCCAGAATATTGCCATATTGACACCAATGACAAACTAGGTCAACAATCTCCCCCTTTGTTATTGATGGCAATATTCTTCTTCTCTCCCCCTTAAACATCAATGGCAAAGGAGTGCTTTGGGACTCCCCCTATCAAACTACTTTTGTTCTTCCTGAATGGTAGATCTTCATGGGTCTGTGACTCCCCCTGCCATAGTACTCTTCTTGTTTTTACTCAAGATAGAAGGATTGATTTTTTATCATCAATTTGCACATTATTCCCTCTTCGTGTCTCATAATTGCTTTATCATGGCTTTAACAATGCTTAAAGATGCTCTACTTTAATGCTTTCATTTAGATTGCAAACGGCCATACACCAAGTGTCCAAGTCAAGGCTTTTTATGCTTCAATCCATATTGTTGTCTCCACAAGTAATATTGTTGTCCTTTCATAGTCCGAATCAAGAGAAAATGCCCCTGAGATTGTCTTTCTTGCTATCTTTCTTCAGATTTGAGTTCCTTTGTGTCTTTGTGCTTCTTCTTAACTCACTGCTATCCTTTCCTTGTGTTTTTGTACATATCTTAGCTAGTTATTTCCTCTTAGCATATTTAGATATCCAATCTGTGACTGTCTTTTAAATATAATTGCAGATCTACATATTTTTCAATGCTTCAATTTGTTATATGCTGCCAGCTACTCTTACTTCAAACTCCATTCCAGATATATTTGTTTGTTTGAAGACTACCTCTATCAGTGTCCAGAATTTCTCTATTCTCACATTAAATTCCCTAGTCAATACATTCAACATTTGTAATATCAGCACCATAATTATTTTCCCTATTACAAAATCATGTTCTTCAATGGAGTATTCCTGAGAAATGATCTTTATCAAGGAATGATTGTTACTATGGTTCAACAAGGATTTCATAAGGACGCTTTCACTAATAGCTTCAGCGATAATGATCAAGAATTACAGGCTCCCCCTAACTGTATCCATCGTCTCCTTTTGGTAGAGTATTCTTATAAAATGCTTAGATTCTCAAAATTTAGGCCAATGACATATGCTATTGGCTAGAGAGCTCATGGGACTTTCGGATTGTATTTCCTTTCTTCTCCATACTTGTGTAACTTTCTTCTTTTGCATGGTTCTAGCTTGTGTAAGAGCCCATGTTAAGTTACAATCACGTGCCATATGACCAATGTTATGACACTTGAAGAATTCTACATTGTTAATGAATAAGAATTCATGATTTCTTCCTGCAAAATTGTTTCTTGGAGGTTGTCGGAGACTACAACATCTATCTCTATGATATGCTTTACAGTCTTTTCCCATGTGACCAAAGTTTGTACAAGAATAACAATAACCAAAAAATGAACTTTGGTACCTGGGAGATGGTAATTTCCTTGATGTACTTTTGAAGCCTTTCTGCCTTGATATCCTTTGATGATAACCATTGCCTCTCGCATCTTTGACATCATCTACATTTCTTCTTGGAGCTAGTTTTCTTCTTGGAGGAGGATTTGTTCTATTGCAACCTTGATTTTTCTCCTTGCCTTTGCTGGAGCTGGGAGCATCACCGCTTCTTTTTGGCTTCTTCACATCTCTTTTGTTTAAAGCATTTTCATTCTTGTTTTAGGATTCACCTACATATCTAAGACCTGATTTATCAGATGGACATCTGTGATAGTTGAGCATGTCATCCAAGGCTTGAGAGCTCTTCAAGATTTTGTTCATCCCTTCAACCTTTGTTCTAAGGAAGACAACCTCTTCTTCCAATCTTTCACACTCATTATTCTTCTGGGCAAGTTGTTTCTCAGTTTCTTCCTTGCTACGAGTAGCTTCATCTACTTCTATTTTAAGGGAGATGATATCTGACTTCATTTTAAAGATTTCTTCCTTCTTTGCTTGACTGCTCTCCATTTTCTTCTCAGCTCCTTGTGCCTGTTTCCTGGCTTCTTGTAGTTGAGACTTAAGGGAGGAGACCTCTACCTTGTACTAACCAATCTCTTCTTCAAGTTTGTTCAAGCTCTTATGCCTTTGTTCAAGTTGGCTTGACAAGATATCTTCCTGCTTCTTTGCTTTATCCAATTGATTTGTCATGGATATGATTTCTTCATGATGCTTTCTTTTGCTTTGATGATATTCCTTTTTAAGCTTGGCAAGCTCTTCATCCCTTTCTTGTACTTGAAGTTTGATGAGGTCAACTTTCTTCCTTGTTTGATCTTGGTTACCAACTAGTGCTCTCTTCTTAAGTTCCTCATTTTCCTCTTTCAAATTGTTAATTTCTTCCATTGAAATCATAAGTTTAGCGAGGAGTTCTTCTACAAAATCTTTTTCATTCTCTTCATCTTCTATGTTTTTTTCAGCCTTGACGTCATCATTCTCATTTTCAGCTTCTATGACGGGTTCAGGATCTCCTTCTTGATTGATGGTCATGGTCAGTGCTCCTTTTGAGTGAAGGTCATGAAGTTTGTCCCATATATCCTTTGCTGATGAATATTTTCCTAGATTGTTCTTTACAGAATCAAGTAGCCCATTCAAGATTTCCTTTGTTGCTTTTTTATTGTACTCCTTGGATTCTCTGTCCATCCTGCTATCATCAATCACTGATTTCCAATTTTCAATCCCTTGAGTCTGTAAGAAATTCCTCATTCTTACTTCCCATATATTAAAGTTCCCATTGAGCCTTGGAGCCTCATCAAATTGATTGTCTTCTATTTTAGTAGTAGAGGGAGACACATCCTTAGGAGGATTGGATATTTTCTTCCTTGACCTCACCATTTGTGTTCTAAATGTCGACCTTCAAGCTATTAAGGTTTGAATGAAGGTACCTGCTCTGATACCAATTGTTGGAAATACTGAGGGGGGGTGAATCAGTATTTCTTTTTCCCACTATTGTTTTACCAGTTAAAACATATATATTCAGAACACAAATTGAACAACAATAATAAATGCTTTTATTAATATAAACTGTGCAGTAAAATAGATACAATATATAGATGGTTGCAATCAGTTTCCAAGCTCCAACTTGGACTTTGGTGAGGCTCCAACCTCCAGACCACCAACTCTATTTCGCCAAGACACCAATCTTGGACTTAGGATCACAAACTCTCAAGGACATCAATCCTTCCTACTTCTGAGGCTTCAACCCCAAGGACTCCAATCCTACTTACTTCTGAGGCACCTTCCCAAGGACTCCAATCCTTCTTGCTTTTGAGGCACCAGCCCCAAGGACTCCAACCCTATCTTGCTTTTAAGGCACCAACCCCCAAGGACTCCAATCCTATCTTGTAAAGGCACTGTTTGATAGTAATCTTTTGCTCTCAGAACTCTTCTCTGCTGAGTTCTGTCTATTTACAGCTTCATTGTAGTCTCCAAGCTACAGTATCAATGACAACTAGTCTTCTTAAGAATGAGTCTTTACAACTCTACACACTGCCCACACATAGTCTCCAATAGCCCTTTTTTCTCACTGATAATGTCTTCACACAGATTTAGTCAATCTACTTTTAGCTGCACTAAACTTTGTATAAAGAACAACTTTCTGTTCAAGCTTATGTTCTCATTGTCACAGTGAATGCTTTAGTATGGTTGTTTCTCTACTGGCTACTTCTCCCCTTCGACTGCCTACTGTCTTGTTGGTCCTTCATCCCTCTTTCTGTTCTGCTACACCCTCTTTCTGTTCTGTTGGACCCTCACATGGCCTCTGTTTCCTCCAACGTATTTCAACAACATTCAACAGCTGCAGCAGCCTTCACCAGCATTCACCAGCAACTTCATACAACGCTTAACCACCTCTGCTGCATCTACTACCATGCATTATGGTTCTTCACAACACCAACCGCTACAACAACAACAACTAAAACATCAACAACAACAGCAGCAGCAACACGAGCAGCAACAACAGCAACAGCAACAGCAGCAGTAGCAGCAACAACAGCGCAGTAGCAGCAACAGCAGCAACAACAATAGCAACAACAGCAACAGCATCAACAATAGCAGCAACAATAGCAGCAACTACAGCAACAACAACAGCAACAACTGCAACAACAACAGCAGCAGCAACAAAAACAACAGCAGCAACAACAATAGCAGCAACAATAGTAGCAACAGCAACAGCAATAGCAGCAACAATAGCAGCAGCAACAGCAACAGTAGCAATAGCAGTAGCAGCAATAATAGCAGCAGCAACAGCAGCAACAACAACAATAGTAGCAGCAACAATAGTAGCAGTTCTCTGTTTTTAGTATTTTATACATTCTCGTGCCTTTGTCTATTCGTTTCCTCTTACTCAATGGCTCTTTGGCGTCCTCCTCGCTCGCTTGTGCTTCGGCTTCCTCAACACCCGCTTGACCTTCTGGCTTCCCTCCTCCATTCACTTTAGCTTCCTCATGTTTACCTTCAATTGATGGTGTCACGAAAATATAATGTCGTTGCGGAGGTGTTTCAGCAACGCCGAAATATAATTTCGTCACGGAGGTGTTTCAGCAACACCGAAATATAATTTCGTCACGGAGGTGTTTCAGCAACAATGAAATTGATGTTTCAACAACTTTTGTCCAACTTTTTCAACAGTGTTCAACAACTGTTAAAGCATGCATACATGGGTTTTACAAGCCTAATCATGTTACCTGCTCATACAATATAAACTCTACCTTTTTCACTCCGTCAGTGTATTTGCATATGTCTAAGTTTTCCTGCTTCTAGCTCTGTTTGCGTTAAATGCATATACAAGTCTTTGCCACCATATGCATGTTTATGCCATGGATAGTGTTAAAGCACTCTATGTGCTCCACTTGGCTCCTCTTGGCTCCTCTAACTCTGTCTGCTTCCTCTATGGCTCCAATGGTGGTGCTTCATCCTTTGTTAGCTCCTCTCATCCCCATCTGCTCCTCTGGTGGCTCTGTCTTCTCCTGTTTGCTCTGATGGCTCTCTGCATCCTCTGTTTGTTGTTAAACGCATCCATTGCTCCTACGATGGCTCCTGATGACTCTGATATGCCTCCTTGCTATATGGTTCCTCCTGCAACGCCTTTTAGTCCAATGTGGCTCTTTTGGCTTGGCAATGTCTTTCAAAGACCTCCTTGCATATATGAATGCCTCTCTTGCTCTGATATCCTGTAATATGCTTTGATATGTCTCCTTAGGTAACTCATCTTTGCTTATGGCTTGGCTCTCCTGATGGCCTTGCTCCTGTCTCTTCATGAATCTAATCTGTATCCCCTTGGCTTCATGTCATCCTCTAGTATCCAGAATATTGCCATATTGACATCAATGACAACCTAGGTCAACAACTTTCCATTACTCAAAAATAACCATGTCACAAAGAAATTTATACAGCAGCAACTACAAAATGAGCTGAGAAAATCACAACACTATAGTGCAAAATACAACAGTTCAAAAAAAGTAAACTATGAAGGCTAGAAACCTTCCTATTTATTCACTACGAGGGTCTCCAACGACCCTCCTTAACTCAAGGGGCTCAGTTGTTCAAACTGCCAGTGATCAGCCACTTTAAATAAGACTGCTCGATTGCCCTTGGGAATCCTTTTCGGTGGCTTCCTGAACTCCGAGCTGAGGGTGGAGATTTCAAGGAAGGGCCTTTTAATGCAGGAGACACTCTGATGAAACTAAGCTTGTATAGGTTATTGACTCATCTAAACAGCTAGCAGATATGGAATAGGGTAAGAAGTCACAGGAGTAGAACTTTTCTCAGGAGATTGAACAAATTTTGGAACAGATGGACATGGATGTGGTTCAGCTCGAGCTAGATCAAGACATTGACCTCATGCATATGAACCAAGAGTTCACCACACCAGCTTCACCAAATGTGGAAGTGGAGCAAGTCCCAAGCAATCAAGGAGACACTAAAATACTTGAGGACAATCCAAAAGTGGATGTGCACAACATATACTTTGATGAGTCACAACACACAGTTGTGCAGTCATGCAGGGTGCCCACTCCAGATGTCCATGTATCTCCTGCACAGTTTTAAGAATGAGTGATTGTGTTCGATGTGTGTAGACATCCAGCTACATTGAATGATGTTACAAGCGCATATGTCGAAGCCACCAACTCAAGTGTTAGATTCTTAATAGTTGAGAACTAGCACATGGCTAAGGAGCTATAAGCGGCCAAGTAGGGAGAAGAGAAAGCTACAACATTTGCTAGATCAGAGTTGAAGAAAGTGATACTTGATGAAGTATCATCCCTCGAGACAGTCATGCAGAAACTGTACTTTAGGTTCATCACCGTGTATAAGTCATTTTTCCATCTTAATGGTTGGCAGCAATGCTGTGCTAGGAGAGCATGCATCTTGTCAGACATACACATTATTGTCGATCCATGCAAATATGGACAATGAGGTATAAGGGAGACCCATTTCACTTGCCAAAGATGATGAAGCCAAAAGAAGTAGAGTTGAAGGCATGCATTCAGAGTTAGATACGGAACTATGACGAACTCCTGCAGCTCATCACCAAGTTATAGACTTCACATGCTCGAGTTTTCAGGAGCATGGATGTCATTGTGCACATGCATGTAATCCCATCCATTGGTAGAGTCACTGAGGAAAAAAAAAAGAACCAAGTTTGATTGGAGCTAGACATGTACTTTGATCAGTTGATGTGCATAGCCATCAGTGCAGATTTGCAGATGAGTGCAAACAATATGCACTAGTATGTCGCTGGTTCGGATGCACTTAAGACCATGATGCATATGCTATCTGACGAGTTGGACAAAGGTACCAAATCAGTGTACTTGGATGCAACAGAGGCAAGAGTTCTCTTTCAGAAGTATGTCACCATAGAGTATGTGGACACCATAATAGACTACCAATCTTGGCATCTATATGTCACCATCGATCATCGAGAGGATTTTGACGAGTTAGTCTTCTCACAGTTGTTTGAGACTTAGTGATGTTTTGTATGGATTACTCAAGCCCATTTTGTCTCACATGGGTACATGTTCAAATTGTATTGTAAACATGTTGTAAAGTGAAAGAACAAGTGTCAATAGTAGAATGTAACAATCATGTGTAAGTTGAAGAGTCATGAGGGTAGTTGAAGATTCACAAAGGGGAATGTGAAGGGTCACCCCACCCTTTGCTATATATAGACCTCATGACTCATTGTACAAACTTTTGGGAGCCAAGCTTTTGATAGGTATAACTTAGAGAAATCTTGGAGTGTATTATAATGAGCCTTAGCTTCTCCACAGTGCAGAGCTAGTACATCTACTTAGAGGAGTAGGCAGTAGTGACTGTAATGTTCCACTATCGAGGCTAGTGGTTTTCATGGTTGTATGTATAATTAGATCTTTCACTCTTTTAAAATAACATAGCCAACACGTTTCATGCACATATTGTTGGCCTAATGGTTAAGAGCATGTGTTTCCTCCTAAGAAGTCACAGGTTCAAAACCAGAGGGGGGTAGAGTATGTATGCCTTCGTAGACTTAGCAGTCAAATCGCTGTGCGGAGGTGGGTCTCTTGTCCCACAAACAAGGGGGTCTCATACACCAATTTGGTGTCTGGCTTGGCTATGACCTTAAAAATAGATATTATTATTATTATTATTTTTGTGGTTTGGCTATCCTAGTTACTCTAATGAAGTATGTAGCTGTAATTTATGCATGTATGGACTATTCCGTATGTGTTTGTATGAATCTTATCGAAGCGTGTTGTTGGTATAATCCATCACTTTAGATCTTTGGTTATCCTTCTTTCCATATTTTGATGTCTTTCAACTTGTGTGTTCCCTTTCAAGTTGTGTGCTATCACAGGCTTCTAACTTGTGCACTCTTCCTCCATTTCATGTGTTAGATGCTTTCATGCACCTTCCTTGACTTGCTGCAAGGTCACACCCTTGCTTCCAACAAGGACATCTTACTTACCTCTTCGCGCAACTGCGGTCAAAGTGATACCATACTAAACACTGTTGGGACTCCTACTCCAAATAGTTTGAGGTCTAGTTGAGACATCTTACCGGGGAGATCCCTTGACATGTTGGTAGGTCCAATAACGTCAAAAAGTATGTTGCCAATTCTATCTTAATAGAAAAATATTTGTTGCTTGAGTCTTCAAAATTAGCTTTCTTTGGGTGTTCATCAATGTATGTAATGGAAACATGTTGTGTTCCTCTTTTATTTCCATCATTTGATCTCTTAGGTCATTGGTCTCTATAATGACCAAATTCATGACAATGGAAATTGTTAGCACTCTAGTAAACTCTCCAAGGTTGTAAATCAGAGATGCCTGGTAACATATAATTTTTAGTATTGTTCTCTAAACTACTAGAAGAGATGATGGTTTGGATCAAGTCAGATAACCATTTCAGCTCTATTCACGCTCAAGACATGCATGAACACCCCAACAACACAAGGCTTTAGGCTGCTAATGCTTAATAGTTTGTAGATTTAATGGATAGATGGAGAATACTGACTGTGCTAGCAGATTGCATACATGAACCTATATGAATGGTTAGCTACAGGTAGCAAATGAACTTACTGACTACTGGAAGATGCATATATAATCACACATATAAATGGCTAGCCATAGACAGCAAAGAAGCTTGCAGATCCAATATATCAAAGCAGAGATAAGATGACAGTTATTTGGCCTTAAACACATAGAAAACCTGAACAAATTGTTCAAGTGCAAGCATTAGAACAGAAGGGAAATGGACATTAAACATATAATAGTAAAAGAAGCTTGTATTACTAAAGACTGTAGATGAGAAGCTTGAAGGAACAGAGTAGGAATAATCTCCAAAAGTTGAACCCTTATTACATCTCCTAATAGCCATTTATAGCCTATCCTTAATGCTCCTGAGCTATCTAGAAGGCTCAGGGTCTTAATCTTCCTGACCCATTCCCTAACTGTTTGATTCCCTCTACTGGAAAGCATGGCTCGGTGGTTTTCCTCTTCTGACAAAAGAATGACCGCATCCAGATATTTTGGGTAGTGGTTGCGCTGTATAGGAGCTCTACCGTGCCAGAGACACCCCACAATCATTCGGTTTGTTTGCTGAGTTGTGCTATCAATGTCCATGATTTCTTCTCGGCCTCTGTCCCCTGGAGGTTATTTCCCAACCTCTGTTTATGTGATAGAATGGGTCTTTTGGGCCTTTGTTATCTTTTAAATGCAAACGGGGACTGCTTTATGTTATAACAAAGAAATGATGCAACTGTGAGAAATCTCGCCTTTCTCTGTTCTTTCGAGCTTTAACAGTCCTGAAAAATGGTTAACTCCTCTATCAGGTCCGCCCTTCGGGTGTATGATACAGGTCAAAGGCATAAGGACTGCATGGCGGACGCATGAGCAAGTCGGGGATTAGGCATTAGTCGTTGGATCAAGTGAACAGATGGCAGAGATCTCTTGGCAGGAGAAATCGGGCGGAAGTGGTAAGTGGAATTGATCGCACCACTTTTCGGAGGAGACGGTAAATGTACAATGGCTAGCGATGCCTTTTAGGTGATGACACGTGGTGGACGGGACAGGGGAAAACCGCTTTATCACGAGTTATCGTGTGGGTGGCTTGCGAGAGTGGGAGGAGCGATCACCGTCGGATTGAATGGATGGACGGTGAAGATCTGTTTGCAGTGAGATGTGAGAGCGAATTGGGTGTGGGTCGTTGGATCTTGGCAGAACTGATCCAACGATGGAGGAGCGATCGCGATATCACATCGGCGGAAGTCAGGGGGGAGGAGCCTTTATACATATCCAATTGTCGATAGCGATTTAAGGCCCGGACCCGATACACCATTGTAAAATGATTTATCACAATATCGCATCCGAGGGGCAATCAACAATCGAACATCGGTGATTTTTAAAGACATGGCTTATGAAAGTCCTGTTGAAAGCTCCAATAGCGATGAGGAATGAAAGCGCCGAGGTTATGTGGTAGGGTCTTATGGAAGTTTTGCACTTCACGATTAAGGACTGGGGGCCAAGCAGGGGCTTTGTTGGGTTTGGGAGGGTTTAAACGGGGAATGGAGAGGTTTCAGGGGGAAAAAACAGAGATAGTGGGGCTATGGAGTATAAGGAAAATGAACGAGTAGGGAGGAAAAGACTGTTGTGATCTGCGTTTTTAAGCATAAACACATGACCAAGCTGGTATTTGGCCCTCCAAATGCTGAAGTATGTAGCAGAGCTAACACTGGATCCTTCTGGGGATGAGAGCCTCCCTGTGAGGTCTCAAGAACTACAGAACAATGCCTTTCCTGTAAAAAACAAATTAGCAAAATTTCCTAGTGTTCCATTGGGCATGGAGTCTAATTTGCTTATACTAAACTGATAAAATAAAATATTTACAACTTTAAGGCCCAAAGACCTTAAATAACATAAATTTTCAGAAAATGCCCATTGATTGGGCCATCAAAAACTGCTTCTCCTTCCATGCTTTTTAGCATGAAGGTATTATTCCCTTGGATCTGAGAAATGATAAAAGGCCTTGTCCAGAAAGCATCAAACTTCCCATGGTTACCTTTCTTTTATTTTAGTGCATCCCATTTAAGGACCATGTCTCCAACTTGAAGATTATATGTTTTTGTCCCTTTGTCAAAGGCTTCCTCGATCTTTTTCTTATGTGCTGTAGACTTTTCAACCAACTGCTCTCTAATCTAATGTACCTCTGCTAAATCAGTGATTCTTTTTGCCATATCTTCTTCCTCATTCTGTTCTTGTTGCAAGAACTTTGCCACAGGGAGAGTTAAATGAATTGGGAGCACAACTTCGATGCCATACACCAGCTTGAATGGAGAATTTCCTGTGGATCTTTTAATGGTCACTCTGTTAGCCCAAAGTGCATATTTGAACTTAGAATCCCAATTCTTTTTGCTGTCCTCCAATAGTTTCTTAATTATTCTTATCAGACTTTTGTTGGAAGATTCTACTAGACCATTGCCTTGAGGGTAGTATGAAGTGGAATGAACCAGTGTAATGCCAATTGAGTTACACATTTCCACCAATTCTTTTGCTTTGAAGGCTGTTGCATTATCTGTGACTAATCTATGTGGACAACCAAATCTGGTGAGGACATGCTCAATCAAAAACTTCATGACCACACTATGATTGGCCTTTCCGGTAGGGATTGCGTCAATCCGCTTAGTAAAATAATTAGTGGCTACTAATATCCATCTGTGCTGGCCACCGGAATGTGGATTGATTTCTCCAATGAAATCCAAGCCCCACTGCTGAAAAGGTCCTTTTGCATGTATTAGTTTCAAGGGTAGGGACTTCAATTACTGTTTCCCTTCGAATCTATGGCACCTGTCACAAGATTTATCAAATGAAAAGACATTAGAAAATAAGGTGGGCCAATAGTACCCAGCTCTGAGGATCTTGTGGGCTGTAGTTTTCCAATAATGATGTCCTCCACACATGCTGGAATGAAACTGCTACATAACTTCCATTGACTGTTCTTTGTCCAGACACCTCAAAAGCATTCCAGATGGGTCCTTCCAATAGAGCAGATTTTCATTGATACAATATTTTGCTGCCATGAGTTTAACAGTTCTGGCCTGACTTTGAGTAAGGCCTGGAGGGATTTCTAACTTCAGCAAGAAATTAGCTATTGCAGAATACCAATCACAAGAAGCTAGATTCTCTGTCAATGACCGTTTTCAACTGCTTTCTCTTCTTTTGTTTGACCATTTTCTGAATTCGAACACATGAGGTTCATGTCACATGTTCTGCAATTTTCTTCAGCTAATAGTCTGGAAAGACCCTGACCTCTAACAAGCTTAGTGGGCTTTAGTTCTATATTAAATTCAATTAACTTTGCAATCCATTTAGCCCTTCTCCCATCAGCATCAGGTTGTGTTAAGACATCTTTTATTACAACAGAGGGTACATATGCAACTATTTTGGAATGCAGAGTATAAACTCTGAAAGCTTTCAAAGACTTGATAAGAGCGTATGCTTGTTTCTCAATAATATCATACCTTAGCTCAACATCCCTTAAGGCTTTACTAAAAAATGCCACTGGATGCTCCTAGCCTTCTTCATTTGTTTGCAATAAAACTGTTGCAAGGGTGTCAATAGAGGCAAAAGAAAATATATGGAACTCCTTGCTGTAATATGGACTGATTAAAGTGGGAGCCTCCATAATAGCTTGTTTAATGGACTCAAAGGATTTTCTTACTGTGCTAGTCCATTTGATTTTTGACCCCTTTTTCAACATGGAGGTAATATGATTCACAAGTTCTGTAAAATTTGGGATAAACCTCCTTACAAAATTAATCTTGCCCAGAAAGGACTGGATGTCCTTCTTCGATCTCAGGATAGACAAGGTCTGTATCTCTTTTACTCTTTCTGGGTCAATTCAGACACTTGCAGCAAAAACAATATGTCCCAACAACTTGCCTTCTTCTAAAGCGAATTGTGACTTCTTAGGATTTACTGAAATCCCAAACCTTCTGCACTTCAAAAACACTTTCTTCAAATGTTGCACATGGTCTTGATGGTTACTGGAGTATATTGTTATATCATCAAGGTAGATAAGGAAAAATTTATCCTTCTCTCCCACCAATGCTATATCCGTAGCTCTCTTAAAGGTGGCTCCAGCATTCATAAACCCAAAAGGCATCTTGGATACATAAAGGTGCCCCAAGGAGTGGTAAATGCAGTCTTCTCTTGATCATCTAGATGCACAACAACTTGATTATACCATGAAAATTCATCCTAGAAAGACACCACTTTGGCTCCTGAGACCTTCTGCAGCAAGTGCTCCATCTTGGGTAGAGGATAATTGTCTTTCTTGGAGCATTTATTTAAATTTCTGAAATCAACACAAAGTCTAATTTCTCCACTTTTCTTTCTCACCACTAATAGGTTGGCTACACACTTGGAATATCTGAGAGGGACTATGATTTTGGTAGCCAACAACTTTTTTATTTGTTTTTCAATTAGAGGGAGGAGCATAGGATTTATTGGTCTCAGCTATGGTGCCTTTCTCTAGAGGAATTTTATGCTAGATGATATTCTTATCATATGTTTTCAGGTCACTATATTCCCAGACGAAGACATCAGCAAATTTCTTCATTAATTTGCAGTATTCAGAACTTTGGTCAACAGATAGATGAGAAGACAGATTTATGTATCTAGGCTGACCTGGACTCCATATATCATGCTGACAAACTGCAGATGGATCTTCTTTTTGGGAAACCTTATAAGGTACATCGTTTTGGTCAAACGGTCTTTCTAGAGGAATTAGACCCTTAGGAATATGATTGCTGGGAAGTTGGACAATGTTATCTTTGCCAACTTTGTTTCTAAGCTGGGACTGGAGGCTTTCTTGCAAGGCTTCATTCTCTTGGTCAATTTGCATTTTAGAAAATTCATCAATGACTTGCAAGAATCTGTTCACTTAAACATCATCATCATAAACCCTCCAATGGTAGACATTATCAGACAAGGATGGTCTATACTTCATTTGAACTTCTTAAACTAGTCTGGGAGGCATGGGAGGGATAAACATGCTAGCAGACATAGCAAGGGAATCATCAAGCTGATTTTTGGTTCTAGGGATATATGAAATACAGAAATTATCAAAAGAATCTTTCAGTCTCCATACCTCATCTCTATAGGCTTTCAGCCTTGGGTGCTTTGTTTTAAATGTTCTATTCACTTGCTGAATGATTAGATTAGCATCTCCAAACACCTCTATGCTTTTGATTCGTCTGCCTTTAGTTGCATTAAGGCCCAATATCAGAGCCTCATATTCTGCTATATTGTTAGTGACTCGAAAAGCCAACTTAAAAGATAGATGTGTGTGTTCTTCTTGTGGAGATATCAATGCCACCCCTGCTCTTGCAGTCTCCCTAAAACATGCTCCATCAAAGAACATCTCCCAAACCTGACTTCCTTGATCCCCCTCGGCCTGAACAATTGGTTTCTTGAGCTCGACGAGGCCTTCTGAGATTCTTCAATTTGCAGGATACATGCTCCAAAATCAGTGTCCACTGCATAAATGGGGTGATTAGAAGGATTCTTCTCATCACTGATGATATATGCCAGTTGTGCTTCTCTATACAATCTCCTGCTTTCTCCTCCAAAGACTGGGATAGTGGCATAAGATAGGTTGTTCTGCAATGTCCCACCTAGTCTCTTAATCCACCATCTAAACAACAGCATGCCAAACTTAGGAGTGACATCTGCCACCACAATATCCATCATTATTCTCTTCATGGGCAGCTGGGTTAGGGTAATGGATAAATGTTTAATCAATCCTAAACATTTCACCTTTCTTGAATCAAATGAGAATAGGTCATGATATGGTCTGGTGATGTCAAGGCCTAACTCTTCCATGACAGTTTTAGGCATCAGATTGTGACTGGCCCTTGTATCTAGCAGGAAGTTGTGGAGAATTTTGTCATGAATGGTCAAGGAGACATAAAAAGATGGGGAATTATAATTAGTAGGTTAATTCATTAGACTTAGCACAACTACAGGCCTATTCTCTTGCAAATGACAAAGTCAGTGGAGGTTTGTGTGGTTTTCAGCTCGAGAGCTTCAAGGATAGGCTTTCTAAACACTTCACTCTTCACCAATTCTATCAGAAGCACAGATATTTTTAACTTCTGAACTTCTAATTCAAAGCTGAAAGAGAGAGGTAACTTGTCAGAACCTCTTACCTCTTGAACTGGTGCTTTAAGGATGACTGGATTAGCTGCTGGTCTTCTGTGCCTGCTATTCTGGGTCTCTGTTTGGACGGCAGCTCTTTGGGCAAGATTCTCCTTGACATTATTTGCATTTGACCTCAGATTATATGTTTGTTGCTCCTCAGTTTGTAGAATAGCCTCCCTATCCCACCTTTGACTGTCTTGCTCCTGCAGCAAAGACTCTTCGTATGCAGCCAATGTCAAAAAGGCAGTACTGCCTTTATCTTCCATACAGTGAATTTCATCCTCATCTTCAATCTATTCCTCCTCGATGACTACATTTTGGAAAGGAGCTTTAACTCTTTGATCCTCGTTAGTTTCTTTACCCTTCCGAATGATCTGCATTTGCTCATTTTTTCTTCTGAATGGATTTGAATTTATTGGAGCAAATGTATTTGGGAGCCTTGCCTTCCCAGAGTTCTGCTCAACCTCTAGCTTAGATATTTTAGCAGCCAATGACTCGATCATTCTAGTCATTTTATCAAGTTTGGGATCTGAAGATGAAGCAGAGGGAGAAGAAGCCTCACCTCTCTGCCTCCTTCTATCAGCGTGACTTTTGAGCTTTTTTGCATCCATAATGTTAGATTCTACCTCTAGTGTTGCATCCTGCATTTCAACTAGGGTAGCACATCTTCTTTCTCTTAGTAGCAAAAATAAATCAGATTCAAAGGCATTGGCATAGGTGAGTTTAGTAGAGGTAGCAGTGGGATTCACTTCAGCTGGTATCTTGTTGTACATGCAGTTAAATCCTTATTAAAATCGAACAGCAGTTCACCATTTTCTCTCTTTAAGTTCCCAAACTTGGTGTGGTAATAGAGGAGATCCTTCTTATCCCCCCAATGTTTTAAGAATGTATCATCTAAAGCTTCGATATCCACCATGGATCTTGGGGCTTATTCTCTGAACCATTTTCTAGCCTCCCCATCTAGGCTTTGGACAAAGACTCTCATCCACACATATTCTTCACTAATACCTAGATTATTAGCATCGCTATAAAATGACTCAAGGTGTTCTTCAGCAGTGACACCTTCAGTCCCAGTGAACTTAGGCATATACTTCTGATATTCTCCAGTGGGAAGAGCATTCAAAGGGGTGGGAATATTAGAGGTCTGTACCTAGCGGCTATGATTCTTTCCATTGCAGACCTACCATAACTATGGTGACTAAATGAGTACTAGAAGTCTGAATGACAGAAGGCGGAGGAGTGATTTACGAGACCAAAGGAGTATGGTGAATAGGAGGTGAGGTTCCCTTTGGGCTAAAAACAAAAGGATAAACTAAAGAATAAAGAGCTTTATGAATTTATGATAGCTTTTCTTCACTACTAGTATTAAAATTTGTACTCTCAACATGTGTTTGTTCTATTGCAGGATCTTCTTGAAGAGATATAGAATATTGTTTAGGTTTACCTGAACCCGATGCTCCTTTCTGCAATACTTTCTTCTCCTTGATGTTCCTTTCCAGGTCAAGTACTAGGTCAGCTTGCAATTTCTGAGGATTTCTCCGAGTATGCCTCACAAACTGAGCCAGAATTATGAAGTGGAGTCACCAAGAGGTTTGGCCTCGAGTAGAGTTGCCAGATAGATGATTACAACCAAAAATGTGCCCAGACTTTGTCTATCATCAAAGCTAGGTCTGTTTCATTTCACAGGGAAGCTAAGCCTCAGTCTCCTCTCCCCGGCAACAACGCCAATTAATGTTAGCACTCCAGGAAACTCTCCAAGGTTGTAAATCAGAGATGCCTAGTAACATATAATTTTCAGTATTGTTCTCTGAACTATTGGAAGAGATGATGGTTTGGATCAAGTCAGATAACCATTTCAGCTCTATTCACGCTCAAGACATGCATGAACACCCCAACAACACAAGGCTTTAGGCTATTAATGCTCAATAGTTTGTAGATTTAATGGATAGATGGAGAATACTGACTATGCCAGCAGATTGCATACATGAACCTATAGGAATAGCTAGCTATAGGCAGCAAATGAACTTACTGACTATACTAGTAGATGCATATATAATCACACATATAAATGGCTAGCCATAGGCAGCAAAGAAGCTTGCAGATCTAATATATCAAAGCAGAGATAAGATGACAGTTATTTGGCCTTAAACACATAGAAAACCTGAACAAATTGTTCAAGTGCAAGAATTAGAAAAGAAGGGAAATGGAAATTAAACATATAACAGCAAAAGAAGCCTATATTACTAAAGACTGTAGATGAGAAGCTTGAAGGAACAGAGTAGGAGTAATCTCCAAAAGTTGAACCCTTATTACATCTTACTAACAACCATTTATAGCCTGTCTATAATGCTCCTGAGCTCTCTAGAAGGCTCAGGGTCTTAATCTTCCTAATCCATTCCCTAACTGTTTGATTCCCTCTATTGGCAAGCATGGCTCGGTGGTTCTCCTCTTCTGACAAAAGAATGACCGCATCTAGATATTTTGGGTAGTGGTTGCACTATCTAGGAGCTCTACCGTGCTAAAGATGCCCCATAATCATTCGGTTTGTTTGCTAAGTTGTGCTGTCGATGACCATGATTGCTTCTCGGCCTCTGTCTCCCAGAGGTTATTTCCCGGCCTCTGTTTATGTGATAGAATGGGTCTTTCGGGCCTTTGTTATCTTCTAAATGCAAACGGGGATTGCTTTATGATATAACAGAGAAATTATGAAACTGTGAGAAACCATGCCTTTCTCTGTTCTTTCGGGCTTTAAAAGTCCTGAAAAATGGTTAATTCCTCTATTGGGTCCACCCTTGAGTCCCTGTTACATGTCGCACTTGGTAACTGATTGCTCCACCCTTCGGGTGTATGATACAGATCAAAGGCATAAAGACTGCATGGTGGACGCATGAGCATGCCGGGGATTAGGCATCAGCCGTTGGATCAAGTGAATGGATGGCAGAGATCTCTTGGCGGGAGAAATTAGGTGGAAGTGGTAAGCAGAATTGATCACATCGCTTTTGGGAGGAGAGTGGTAAACGTACAATGGCCAGCGATTCCTTTCAGGTGATGACACGTGGCAGACAGGACAGGGGAAAACCACTTTATTGTGAGTTATCTTGCAGGTGACTTGCGAGAGTGGGAGGAGTGATCACCATCAGATTGAATGGATGGACGGCAAAGATCTGTTTGCGGTGAGATGTGAGAGCAAATTGGGTGTGGGCCATTGGATCTTGGCAGAACTGTTCCAATGGTGGAGGAGCGATCGCGATATTGCATCGGTGGAAGTAAGGGGGGAGGAGCCTTTATACATATCTAATCGCCGATAACGATTTAAGGCCCAGACCTAATGCACCATTATAAAACGATTTATCGCAATATCGCATCCGAGGGGCAATCGACAATCGGCCATCGGCGATTGTTAAAAACATGGCTTATGAAAATCCCGGTGAAAGCTCCGATAACGATGAGGAATGAAAGTGTCGAGGTTATGTGGTAGGGTCTTATGGAAGTTTTGTGCTTCGTGCTTAAGGACTGGGGGCCAAGTAGGAGCTTTGTTGGGTTTTAGAGGGTTTAAACAGGGAATGGAGAGGTTTTAGGAGGAAAAAACAAAGATAGCGGGGCTATGGAGGATAAGGAAAATGAAGGAGGAGGGAGGAAAAGACTGTTGCGATCTACCTTTCTGAGCGTAAACACACGACCAAGCCAGTATTTGGTCCTCCAAACGTTGAAGTATGTAGCAGAGCTAACAGAAACATTGAATTTTTGACATATCTTTCTTTCCTTGAGAATTAGGTACTCTATGAAAATCCTTTCTCTCCTAAAAGCTAGACTTCTTCCTTCCTCTATCCTTCTTGAAATGAGCTACATATGATTGAGAATCTTCTTCTTCTTGAGATATTTGATTTCTTTCTCTAGAGATGAGTCTTTATTCTACTTGAGAGAAAGTTACCCATAATTCTTCAAAACATGGAGTCTCCTTTCTGCTGCTTATACCTGATGCAAATGAATCCAATGAATGGGGTAGTTCATTAAGTGTTGAGGTCAAAAGTTATTTATTAGAGACATTTTCATCAATATATTATATCTTACCTCTCAATTGAAATATTCTTACAAATTATGAAGCTACTGTATCATTCTTTGTCATTCTAACATCATGAAGCTCATTTCTCAAACTCATGACTTGGCTAATATTGTTGATGGAATACAATCTAGTCAGGGACTCATAAATCTTCTTTGAAGTTTCAAGTGTTGTCTTAAGGGGGCCTGACCTAGGTTCAAAGTTATATGCGAAAACCAAGAAAACCCTAACTGTTGGCCTTTCGGAAACAACCTACATAGTGCAAGTTGCAGTCTCACCTAGAGCAATATTGAGGGATGCTAGAACTAGGTTTCTGCATCTAGTGACATGTGATAAGTGGTTCCTAATCTCTTGACAGTTCAGATCTTCTTTCACGTAGATCGTATCCTTCTAGGGCTCGCTACTATAACTAGGGTAAAATGGCTTCTGGACCTTCATGAAGGTCTACGATAAATCCTTGCGTACCTTAAACAGATAGATTATCCACTTTTTCACATCTATAAATAACTCTAGATTTGTTGATCCAAGTTGACTCAACTTCTGGATTTAACCAAGATCTTTTTCTTCCGTGATGTATTTAGAATTTCATTTTATAAGAGCATAAATGAACATATATGCATGCTTAATGAAATGGAAACATAATTACTATCAACAACCCAAAAAAAAGAGGCATTGATAACAGAGTTCATCCAGTGTGGACTACGTCTTCGGGCCTGGTGTCAAGATTGTGTCGGCCACTTCATTCAATTCTAGAAATGGTGAAGATGTACATGGACTATGTTTTTTGTCATACAAGGACATGTGCCCTCTACATGAGTGGAAAAGTCTCTCCACAAGATGTTTCGCTATAGGAACTATCACTCACAATAGACCTCCTATCAGCATGACACAATCTTACGCATGGTGAGAATGAGTATCCTACCATCATGCCATCAAAGGGATCTCAACCAAAACACCCATGGCGACAATGAGTATCCCACATCATGGAAACAAATGGATCTCAATCAAAACATACATAACAATCCATGATAAATACATCTCACATGAAATAGACACAAAGATTCTACATAATACATCAAGCAGAAATTGAAACAACATATTACGTCTCACAACAATTCATCAAAGAAGTACATGACAACAACACTTCATATACCTCATATCCGATGCTGGCTGAAGAATAGAATACTCAGCTACTGGATCTAAGTGCACCATTGAAATCATGGCATCGATTGGCATATAATAGACTATCCACACTCTGAATTTGGCACTGTCACTCCAATCTGGAAAATGGTCAAAAAATAGAAGGCTCGACTACAAAAAATGATTGCACCACAGAATTTGTGTCATCTAGAGGTGTAAAATCAACTATCCATTTGAACTATCCATTTGTTGAATTCTGACACCAGAAAAATTTGGGCCTATAGGAATCTTTTAGATTCCCCCGTGATTTTGCAAAGATTCCCTCCTCTGGGTTCATTGGAGATCTACAACTCAAATTATAAAACTGATCTCGCCATTGATATCCTTGCGAAATTCTAAGAAGAATGAGTATAAAGTTGGCTACATTCTGGATCTAGGAAATTTCAACCTCCAAGGAATCTCGAAGATTCCCTCAAGATTCTTGAAGATTCTCCTCTGCTGGGAATCTGCAAATTTGCTGCTCAAAAGGAAAATCTAACCTCGATGTTGCATTCCCTATGAAAATCTGAAAAAAGTGACTATAAACTTGATTACATTCTGACAAAATGAATTTCTACCTCCTAGGGAATCTTTTTAGCATCTTAAGGTTCTCTATGAAACTTTTGTCTTGAAAAGCGTGCCATCATTTTGCCTCTTGGAACTGTGTCATGGTTCCACCCGGGTGTGGTTCCACTACACGGAACTCCATTTGGTTTTCTCCGTTCCGTCATGCTCTCCTGTTCCGTTCTCTACCATGCAAATGAATTGAAGGTTTAAATGGTGTTCGTGGGCAGAGATAACAAGGACTAAGCCCATGGCTCATTGGTGGCAGGTGTAAATGCTATGAGTGAGGATAGGGTTTGAATCCCTGCCTTCCCAAAATGGTCACCCTTATGTGGGCACGTTTTAATATGGCGCACTTGTTTTTTTGTAACAAAATTAAAGTTTTGTTTTAATGTAACAGTTATACATTGCGTTCTACCGTGTGGTTTTGTTGCATTGATGTGGGCACCCAAATGGTGGGCCATCCATTCCAGCCTGGCATGTTCAAACTCCACCACCCATGATTTGAATTGGGACAAGTGGTAATAGGGGAGGGGTTGGCTCCGCCGGTGGCAGCCCACCCTGTTTCAACATATATACATATATTGGTTGGAGGTTGGAGGGTCTGACAGGGTTATGGCTGCTAACCTTTTTTAATGTTTTTAATATATAAATACAGGTGGGACAGAATGGGGTCATGGCTTGTCGGCCCATTTTAGTTAAAAAAAAAAAAAAATTCTAATATATGGTTTGGGTCCGATGGAGGTCACGGGGGTCATGGCTTGCCACTTATTTTAATATTTTATTATTATTATTAATAACATGCCATATTTTTTATTTTGTCTAATATAAGGGACATTAGACAAATTAAAGAGGCAAAAATTTCACCCATTCTTGAGAGCTAATTTTCCACGCTGGTTGACAGTAAATTTGTAGGACAATTAAACCTTGCTCACTACCCAACTTTGACCGCAACTTTGACTAGCTCTATCTCCTCCAGACGAGCTCGGATTTGAGTTTCATTCACACCGTTGGAGTCGAGGTGATGAGCACTTTGATCTGGCATTAGTTTTAGAGTGATCTGACCACTCTGACTTTTGACCCTTTCTGAGTCCTCCTGGACTTCTGCATGTGTCTGGAGCCACTTGGATCAATCCTCCCCACTGAGGAGCTTTTGGTCCTCCAAAAGCATGAAAAATAATCTACACTTCTTTGTACATTGTCTTCACCACAAGTGTTTAATAGTTCATCCTTCCTTATCCTTCACCTTTGTCCTTTTGAGCCATAAGCGATGATCTGACGCCTGCACCCTCTACAAACTTGTAGTACAATTCTACAAATTACATGCTTAATTTACATGACCAACTATTGACCGAAGCATCCTATACTTTCCATGAGTTTATAACACATACTCTGTGGTCAAGTTTACATCAAAATGGAAATAATACCCCAGCTACGAAAACAACGCCAACATAACATTGTTACTTCAACAAGAAACACATGATTTACAAAAATAAGGCCAAACACTATTGTTTCTTTGACAAGTGATGGAAACACAACATCACTTTCACAATTGAAAATGCAACACAAAATAAGACCAAACATCATTGTTGCTTAACAAGTGATGGAAAATACATCATCACTCTTACATTTTAAATTGCAACAAATGATTCATAAAAACAAAACCATGACAAGGTAACATATATTGAAACTATTTTTCACTTATCAAAGTGAATGAGTCACCTCCATGTGGTGCATTCGAATGGTCGAACAACTATTTCATCTGGCTCATGCACTGATGCTTTGTCTTTAATGGGCTGCTCTGGATGAAGCCTCCAACATGTGGCCCTTTGATGACCACTTCAGTTGCAATGACTACAATAAGTCTTCTTCCTCCAGATCTACTTAACATGCTTCTTTCCCTACTGTGGAGAATGCCTTTCATGCCTCATCCTCTTTCGTGCTACCATTCTCTTCCAGCACTTAGCAAGTACATGGTTATGTAAATGACAAAAAATACATGTTTTTCGATGCCATGATTTATGTCCATCATTAACAACATGATTGTAATCGAAATGAACATTCGAATATTGAGACTTGTTATACCTTTCCTTGCTAGCTTTGGTGTAATTATGGCGATGAGAGCTTGCCTCGGCTCTTTCCCTACAATGGGCAATACCATGGGATGATGGTGATGTGTCCCCATTATTCTCTTTCCTTGAAGATTTCAACAATGTCTCAGAAGAATTTGACACCTTCAAGCATTCTCCTTCAATGTATCCCAAGCCTGCAAATTGAGGTCTCTACTCAACCTCCAATGGTTGAGTTATGCCTTGGCTATTAACACCAAGTCCTTATTCTTCCTTGTACCTCATCCTAGTAAGGAGCCTCATGTTTGTCCCTATAATTGGTATCTCCACATTTCCAATAGAAATTATACTATGTGAAGATGAAACTGAAGGGAAATCAACATATTTTACCTCCACTTATGATTCAGGAAGAACTGATGAGGGCTTCTCATCATCTGTTGTTGGTGGTTCACTAGTTGTCTTGACACATTTCCTAACTTCCTTCCTGACATACCCAAGTACTGCTTGGTGGGGTAATTCCCCTACTTTGATGGGGTTAAAAATGCCTTGGTCATTAATGCCCAAGTCTTTCCCTTCATACCCCATTTTCTTTAGCAGTTTGGAGCCAATTCCTGTGGTATGATTTTCAAAAATAGAAAAATCATCATCAGGAAACATACATGAAGTTAGAGAACTACTCTTTACCTCACATGGGTCATGCTACAGCCTTTCCAAGGCCTCATCCTTAGCTTGCAACTGTCGTAGCAACCTATGTTTCTCCTTTTTCTCTTCTCGTAGAAGCATCTTCAGTTCAACTCTTCTAGGGCCTCTTTCATGGCTCACAACTAAAGCTGCAATCGATACTTTTCCTCTGTCTCTTCTTGTAGAACTTCATACATTATGTCCATCCTTTTGGATATTCTAAGCATGGTATCATGCATCTCTTTGTTATCCTCCATTGTTGTATGTTTCATTTTTCGCGCTTGCAATTCACATCCATGCGAAGACCACTTTGATACCAAACTTGATCCAAGTTGACTCAACTTCTAGAATTAACCAAGATCTTTCGCTTCTGTGGTGTAGTTAGAATTGCATTTTATAAGAGAATAAATGAACATATATGCATGCTTAAGATAATGGAAACATAATGATGATCATAAAACCATAAACAAGAGACATTGATAACAAAGTTCATCTAGTGTGGACTACGTCTCTGGGCCCAGTGTCAAGATTGTGTTGGCTGCTTCATTCAGTGCTAGAAATGGTGAAGATGTTCATGGACTATGTTTTCTATCATACAAGGACATGTGCCCTCTACATGATTGGCAAAGTCTCTCCACGAGACATCTGCTACAGGAACTACCACTCACAACATACCTCCTATCAGCATGACATAATCTTACACATGGTGACAATGAGTATCCCGCCATCATGGCATTAAAGGAAACTAAGCCAAAACACCCATGGTGGCAATGAGTATCCTGCCATCATGGAAACAAATGGATCTCAATCAAAACATACATAACAATCCATGATAAATACATCTCACATGAAATAGACACAAAGTTTTCACATCAGACATCAAGTAGGAACCAAAACAACATAGTACATCTCACAAAAAATTATCAAATAATTACGTGACAAAAACACTTCATATACCTCAACTCTGATGTTGGTTGAAGAATATAATACTTAGATGTTGGATCTAAATTCACCATCAAAATAGTGGCATCAAATGGCATAGAATCGACTATCCACACTCTGAAATCTAACACCATCACTCCAATCTGGAAAATAGCCAAAAAATATAAAGCTCAGCTGCAAAAATTGACTACAACACTGAATTTTTGTCATTAAGAGGTGTAAAATCAACTATCCATTTGTCAAATTTTGACACCAACAAAATCTAGGCCTATAGGAATCTTTTAGATTCCCCCATGATTCTCGAAAGATTCTCTCCTCTGGGTTGGCTAGAGATCTACGACTCAAATCAGAAAATTCATCTTTCCATTGAGATCCTTGTGAAATTCTGAGAATGATGAGTATAAAGTTGGTTGCATTCTGGATCTGGGAAATTTCAGCCTCCAAGGAATCTAGAAGATTCCCTCAAGATTCTCGAAGATTCTCCCCCATTGGGAATCTACAAATCTACTGTTCAAAAAGTGAACCTGACCTTGCCATCGCGTTTCTGGTGAAAATATGAGAAAAATGATTGTAAACTTGATTACATCCTGACAAAATGAATTTTTACCTCCTAAGGAACCTTTTTAGCATCTTAAGATTCTCTACAAAAATTTTGTCTTGAAAAGTGTGCCATCATTCTACCTCCTGGAACTGCATCATGGTTCCACCCAAGTATGGTTTCATTGCATGGAACTCTGTTCGGTGTTCTCCATTTCATTGTGCTCTCTCGTTCTGTTCTCTACCATGCAAATGAATTGAAGGTTTAAATGGTATTCGTGGGTGGAGATAACAAGGACTGAGCTCGTGGCTCATTGGTGGTGGTTGCAAATGCTACGGGTAAGGACAGGGTTTGAATCCCAACCTCCCTAAAATGGAACCACTTATGTGGGTGCGTTTTAATATGGCATGGTTCTTTTTTTGTAAAAAAATTAAAGTTTTGTTTTAATGTAACGGTTATACATTGCATTTACTGTGTGGTTTTGTTGCATTGATGTGGGTGCTCGAGTGATGGGCTAACTATTCTGACTAGGTAGGTTCAAACCCCATTGCCCACGATTTGAATTGTGACAATTAGTAACATGGGAGGGGTTGGGTTTGTCGGTGGTGGCCTGCCCCATTTCAACATATATACATATATTTGTCGGAGGTTGGAGTATCTGGTGGGGTCATGGTCGCCGACCCTTTTTAATGTTTTTAATATATAAATGGAGTTGGGGCCAACAGGGGTCATGGCCTGTCGACCCATTTTAATTAAAATTTGTTTTTTTCTAATACATGGTTTTGGTTCGATGGAGGTGGCAGGGGTCATGGCCCGCCACCTATTTTAATAGATTTTTTTATTATTAATAACAAGCCATGTTTTTTATTTTGTCTAATATAAGGGATATTAGACAAATTAAAAAGGCAACAATTTTTCCCGCTCTCGAGAACTAAGTTTCCACACTGGTTGACGACGAATTTGTAGGACACTTAAACCTGGCCCACTGCCCAACTTTGACCACAACTTTGAATGGCTTTATCTCCTCTATACAAGCTCAAATTTGAGTGTCATTCACATCGTTGGAATTAGGGTGACAAGCAATTCTATATGTCGCTAGTTTGAGAGCATTCCGAGCACATTGAATTTTGACCCTTTGTGAGTCCACTTGGACTTCTGCATGTGTCTAGATCCACCTGGATCATTTGTCTTCATGCAGATCTACCCAATTCATTAGAAATTATAGTAGAACTAATGTTTAACTTCACAAAAATAGATAATTACTCATATCATGCATAAATAAGAAAAATTTAGTGTTTTTGCGCAATATTCATACATGATTTCATGAAAACACATCATTAAGTGATAGAATATAACATAAACATAACTGTTTAGATTGCACAGTAATTCTTCAAAATTAGTCTTTATTGATCTTCAATGTTCATATTACAGACTCTTCTACCCTACACACTCAGCTGTAGGGGTCTGCGCACTCAATTACTGGAGCCTTCCCCTTCTAGCCTAAGTATAGGAAGCAGAACCTTCCTGCCCTAGCACTCACCTAAAACAGTTTCTATCTTTTCTTAGCTTACTTAGGTAGTTCTTCTAGACTCACTATGACTCAAATATATGGCCTTCTCAATACAATACCATGGTCTGCGGACCATGGATGATTCTCAAAACTGACTTATCTATCTATCCAAACAAGGGGCTAAGACCCCTTTGACTCCTATCTAATTGCACACTCTGCATCCACATATCGCAGAGACTTTACATCTTTTACGTGAAAATTTATACAAAAATTGGGTTAACTAACCACAAAAATGACTTGAGGGATCCTATCCGAATAAGCCCCCAACACAAAGATTGTGACTCGCCCTCGATTCAATCAGTTGGCGCCTTGATCTTGCTATGAAGACCACCCAGCTCAACCTGCATTACTGCAACTTCAGCAACACTTTGTGTCGATGCGTTCTGTACCTCTTTAACCAATTTCTCTAAGGTTGGCCCCTCCACTACTAGGCACATTTTCCTCTGAGTCTTCTAGAACCTTGAGCTTTTCTTGAAGTGACAAAGTAAGATGACAAGCTTCCTTTAGCCACGACTGCAATCTAGCCTTTAGCAAGGCCTCTTTCCTCTACAATTCTTCCACCTGTGCTTGTAGCTGCTTACTCTCTTGTAACTTTGTGAGGCGTTGTGTTGGCGCCAAAGTGTGTGCAGTCGCTTAGACCTCATCATACTATTGTTGTGTCTCTCAGACATTGGTGGTCAGCTTTTGTAGGTTCAGATCCTCCTGTAGATTTGTCTAGATTTCCATTGCTACATCAAACATCGAGGATCAGTCAATGAATGTGGTATCCAATGTATTCATTACATCCTTAATTGTTGCGTCACGTTGCTCTCGAACCTCTAGTGGAGTTGTGGGCTGCAACTTCAACTGCAGCTCTGCTATCTTCATCTGGGAATCAAAGGTAACCTTGCCAACTTCCTCCTTTTTTGAGTGTACGTAGGCAACCAATTTCCTTACTTTCGCTGAAGCTTCTACATCCTCTGGTGTTATTATTCTGTATTTTTGAGGTTGAGAGAGTAAATACATTGGACAACATCAAAACACTTTTGAAGCTAGGATCTAGCCCTGCCAGCTTCAAAGAGGGATCTCTCTTTATGAATTAACTTTGTTTTTTAGTTGATTTTAGGCTATTTATAATTATGCTTGGTTTTTTGTTTGAATTTGGTTGATTTGTTTGGTTGGTTGATCTGATCAAATTATTTACTTTCCATTGGGCTATGGAGTCAAATATGTTGGATATTGCATCAAATATTTAAAAAAATATTCACAGGGCAAGCTGGTTGCATCTACTGGATCCTTAAGGTGAATTATGAAATGGAGAAGAGGTGATTTTAGTAATGATTGAATAACATTTAATTATTTTTCAATCATACTTTAGAAGAAAAACATACAGATTGTAAAACAGTCCAAATAAGGTGTTCAATTAACAAATCTTATTTTTCACATTTCCTATTTTACAATTAGATTTTCAGATGATTATAACAGAGAGAATAATAGTGAAAACAACAATTACAATACGAAAAAAACATCACCAGTAAATTGCAACACAAGAATCCTATGAAAGTCTTTGTATAAATGGTGCTCCAGCAGCATGAAAAAATTACAATGCTTAATAAGAAGTATTATAATGATTAGGAACTAACCCTCAATAATTCGAATGAATGAAGTTTTTAAGTAATATTTCCAAAAAGATTACAATGAATTCCACATCGACATGGAAATCTATTATTAACTACAAAATAATAAAATGACTAATGTTCCCACAAAAGGTGAATTCGATGAAGGTATCTGGATGTCTAGCATTATTTGAGTGGAGAACAGTTGCTTAGTTGCCACTACTTGGGTGTTGTGCTGGACGTAGATGATATTTCCTTTAATCTTGAGATTTGCACAGTTTATCCCTCTGCTCTTCATCTGGGATGGTGATTTTTGTTGCCTTGCAGTAGATCACATCTACCTGAGTTGGTGTATTTAGCAAATCTGGGCCTTACCACAAAAATCTCTCCCTCTCATAGCACCTTTAATGTGGGAAGGCTTAGTAGTATCTTTTGAAATGCCTGTAATCTTTTTCTTATAATCTTCCCTGGTCATTAATTTATCATTAATTACAAATAAAGAAGGCAGACCCCTCTTTATTAATACCTCTATTTTGGTGAAAAATCTGTTGACTTCTACTTCCAAACTGTGACATTTTTCTGTAAGTTGTATAATCAATTTTTTCTTTGTGAGAACTTTGTTTACTTCTAAAATTGTATCTATCATATCCTCTACTCCCAAATCATCGAGCTCATATATTTTTTTGGAATTGAGAAACTTGATGATGTTTTTGGCTATGGCGGGCATATCTCCCAACTCATTGTTAATAGTGGAAATGGCTTGATTGGATTTCTCAATCAAATCTTTCAGTTCAAATATACTTTGAATACATGGCCATATTTCATCCATGGCTTCAATTATATTATTCCATATGATTTCCTTAACTTGAGCTAGTGTGTCATCAATGGAGGATTTGGTTGTAGAGTTCCACGATGATTCTATCTGGTTTTGAGCTCTCTGTAGCTCTGCTGCACGGAAAGTTTTAGCCTTTTCCTTCTGATCTTGTAGAAGATTAACTTCAGCTTGCAATATTTTACTTTCTTCTGTTTGGAGAGACATATTCTCCACTGCACTTTCCAACTGATCCGTAGCATTCCCTATGTTTGTTTTAGAATATGTAGATGTAGGAACTGTTGTAAGAGGTATAACTTCAAAAGGGATAATAGACATTTTGGAAGCTTTCTCCTTTTCTTTGATTATTTTCTCCATATCTTTTTCCATTTGTTTCAACTGTACATTTTGTTCCACGATGAGCTTCATCATGTCCGCCTTCTGTGACTCTGTTTTTCAATGTCTTTGACCAGGGGATCTTCTGTGGCTAGTAATTTCAAATGTTTTCTCAATGCTGCTATGTCGATATTCTTCTTTCTTGTGATCTCCTCTATTGCATTGATGTTTGTAGGATCATATCCTATCTTGATTACCAAGTCCTCCAAATTTTTTATCCTTGTGTCTTTGGCAAGTGAAGATACTTTCTCCATCTTCAATTGTGACTGAACATTAGCTAAAGTAACCCGCAATTTAGACAAACTCATGGCAGTATTAGTGAGTGTGGATGAAATCACTTGACCAGTTTGTTTATGCATCTCCACTTGATCAATGGGATGTATGTCTTTTATATCAAATTCAAATGAAGTCTTTTTGTAATCTGATGCCACCTTGGGTTGTGGTATATGTGCTTGGAGAAAGGCCATCTCCATTTTTCCTTTCTTAGAGTCAAAGGCTGATAGTAGTCTACTTTGAGATCTAGAATTCTACTCCAAGAATTCATTATATGTATTGATCTTCAAATATTCATTTCTTACTTTAATCTCCTTGAATATGTCAAATATGTTATGAAACCAGCTCACAAAAAGATAGAAAACATAGATCAACGCCTTAGAATTCAGCGTCTTCGAGGGGGAAACCCCCTTTACATTACACAAATGAATGATCCTTTGATGATTCAAATGACAAAACCTCCTTTCTATATATAGGAGTCTAAGGAGTCACAATATAACCCAGCTGGCCTAACAATAGTAATATAAAGGCACAAAAATAACAATAGAGGGATTCTATGGGGCACAGTAATAACTATATGGGGACAATAGGGGCACAACAATATTAATAAGGGATACAAATACAATAGTAGTGGGGTAATCACTAGTATTATAGGGACCTAACATGCCCCTCTCCTTCAAAAAAGTGTTGTCCTCAACACTTGAGTAGTTATGGGTGCTTCTATATAAAATTCTCATTCTCGCATGTGGAATCTTCAGCGGATAAGTTCTTCCACTTGATGAGATACTCCGAAATTGATCGATTTCATAGCTGTCGAGTTCTTGTTTCTGTGACTACTTCCGGTTCCAATATAATTTTTTCTTCCTCGTCAAGTTCTAGCAATATTGTTGGAACTGGAAGCTTGTCACCTATAACCTTCTTTATACATGAAACATGGAAAACTGGGTGCACTCGAGAAGCTGCAGGAAGCTCCAATTTGTATGCCATAGTACCAATCTTTTGCAACACCTTGTACAGACCATAAT
>APFE031275781.1:2548-76089 GCA_000404065.3 Pinus taeda | reverse complement strand
TTCACCCCTCCCACTCTCTCGGGCTTCATGCTTTAGGGGGCATCTGTTACACAGTAAAATGTCACTGCCATCATGCCAGTCTCCCTACTGTGTTGTGAAACCACATTCACCTGTGCTCATGCTCCTCAAAATGGCTAAAAAATCCTCGTTGCCTAAGTTAAATGAATCATCGCATCTGTTTATTAAATAACCGCGCTGACAGGCGGAGGCTAGTGTATCTGATGTGCTGCCAGTGCGGAAGCACACGTCTATTCCACGCTGGTCCCATTTTACGGACAGCGCACCCTCCATTTTCCCTGTTGAGCGCTGACCAGACCTCCTCTATAGTTGATCTGCGATGTTAGCGTGCCAGCTCAGTGTCTCACCCGCGCTGATCCTGTTTGGGCGAATTTGTTCTAACAACCAACCTTCTAGATCCCTCCAGACTTGGTTGTTAGCATTGTTGAGGTCGCCATCCTTTCTCTGGCATGTCTGTTCGACTGACCATCCACTTATCTTGGGGGAAAGCTCATCCTTTACCTATTCATGGAGACTTCTTCTCTTTATAAGCCTCCTCCATTGCCCATGAGCAGCTAGTTTGGAACATATAGACTTTGATTGAGGAATTCTTAGTGCATTAGTGCTGCTCTTTGTAGGCATTTGGTGTGTTGTGTGAGGTTTGCTTTGAGCTTGAGGAAGGTCATGAGCTTGTTGCCTTGTATGTGAGAGAGAGACCTCTTTGACTTGGGAGATTTTCTCCAAAGGTGAATGCTTGGAAGACATGCTGGCTGGACCCTCTAGAGAAGGACTCAGCGTCAGGACTTCGGTTGTACCTTACTCTATTTTCTGATTAATAAAGATAGATGACTACTCTTATGGTTCCATTTCCATTTGTCCTATGAATGATTAATGTAAATTGTATCTTTCCTGACTGATACATAGTTGTTTTTTGTAGATTTTACGCTTGTGTTTGTTCTCTCTTTGCTTGTGCAGGTGTCTGTCCGCGAGGATAGTGGAGGACTGTGACCGGCTGGAGCGAAGGAGCGAGAGGATCATCTCTTCGAAAAACGTAGCGTTGGAATCCAAGTAGGTTTCTTTTACCCACTTGTTAATTGCAACTAGGAACCTGCAGTGTAGCATTGTTTGATTGTTGCTAGACCCCATTTGGGCTAGTAGGGATTGCCTCTATCCGTAGAGGGGATTTACCTCTCCAACAGTGTGTGTTGATAAGAATTTGATATTTCTATTTTCTAAAGGTTTCTAAGTAAAATTCTTTTAATATAAGTCTAACTTAAAAATTCAATTGTATTTGAATGAATAGAAATATTTAAGTCTAAAACTAACCTAGGATTTAACTTTTCACTTACGCAATCTAAAATAATTCCGAACAGTGATTGGTAATAAAGATCATTCAATCACCACAAGAAAAGAATAGGATAAAAATGAATTGTTTCATATAAAAAGTTAGCGGAAACAATTGTGAGAAGCATATCACATAATAAGTCATTCATATATTGAGCATAAACAGAATAGCCATCACCGTACAAAAGTGCCAAATGATAGCTCAAACATTCAAGCTTTCATATATAAATAACTGAGCATAAAATATTACATAGACACATAGGCAGAAATCATTAAGAGATAAAAGTACCATTGATAACAAGTCCTACTCATGAGCTTCAGCAATATAGATTTATTTCTTCCTAATTCAATATCTACTAAGAGTAGAAAAGTGCATTTTAGTAGCAGACATCAAACATAGATATCAATAAATCATGTTCCATTCATTCATCAAAACCTCCTCTGAGGGTGCTGAAGTGCATGTTACGAGGAAATGTTTTTGACAAATTTCAGGACCCTACTCTAAATGCATGAGAGGGGTTAAAATAATACTTCCTAAATACTAAAAATAGTTTATTACAAAAATATAGGAGGAGGTTTAAATGATTGTCCTTATCTAAGGAAAAAAATAAATCAAAACTAAAACTAAAACTGAAGCTCGAATTAACTATCTATGTATTTGTTCTCTCTGGTCACAGGCATTCAGCATTGTCTTGAGGAGCATTGGTTGGCCGACCTCCGATTTTAGTTGCCTTGCGAAAACAGAATTGACAAGTGTTGGCACTATCTTATCAGCAGAGTTCATAAGGCATTTAAGAGTCATGCATTGAATGTGTAGTTTAACCAAGTATTTCTAGTAAGTTTCCCAATTCAACTTGGTTAACTTTTTGATGGAATCTGCCCTTTCCTCAGCCTTTTTTCTCCAGCTTGTCTACAGTTGCTGTGCCTTTGGGAGAACATTTGAAAGGGTTTTATAGCTTACATATGACTAAGCACTTGGGGGCTTTCCTTCTTGAGGGGTTTTACCTAGCAATGTGTGCATCAGAAACTGTTTCATTTTTCCGATCCAGGCTTCCCAGGTGATATTTTTTGCCTCCTTCATGGTTTTGATGGGCCTTGGTCAGTACGCTTTGCCCTTTTTCAATGGTTTTTTCCTTACCATCCAGTTCTTCATTCACTCCGCCAAATATTCATTTTCCTTGACAAACTTTCTCCACGAACTACTTGTTGTAGGTTTCTTACGGTTTTGGCAGGTGATACATAAGCCATAAATCTTGTGTAGTGAATGACCCAATGAGGTCTTGGCCTCAAGTCTTGAATTGTCTGTCTGTTATATCAGCACTGTCCAATACCCACTTGACCATGTCTGTGTATGGAAGAATCTTCGGCCTTGCCGCTATTCAGTGTAAGAACAAACATGCAAGTTCATTGATTAATGCTTTAGATGACCTGTGCGAGACTGTTGTTGCTTTAACCTCCATAAATCTCGACTTTTCTTCTTTGAGGAGACTGTACATTCCTTCCCAAGTAGTTATGCTAACATATTTGTTACAGGTGGTGTCTGTGTATAAGGGCGTCATCTCTTTGTCCTCTGCGACTGGAGCCCTTCCCTTCTTTCACATTACATTTTGTACCCTGTTGCATATATTACTCTGCTTGTTGCTCTTGCAAATTTACAAGGAAAGGGATAAAGTGACAGGAAAGCTCTTTAATTCTGAAATCAGATCAAATATATCACCCTACGTGAAATAACCTTTTGATTAGTTTTCAATCTTATCTCATAAATGAACATTAAATAACCATTAAATTGAGATTAATGACCATAACTCGTTATCAAATTATGAGAAAAACATTATTGAACGATGAGCCTTACAGATCTGCAATAAAGCGATTTTGTGATTTGCTTCGCAATATCGCAGATCACAATATCACTAATCCACTTTATCAACAATCATTTATCACCTTGAGCATTTGCGAGATGTGATTTGCGAGATATGTTATCGCCTATTTCTATATCGGGATTTTTAACCTTAGGTAATACTTGTGGCATATGAAAGCTGCGATGTGTGATGAGTCTTTACGGCGCACGATCTCATGTCACGTTTTCGCAATTCCGAAAGCTTATTTATATGATGTTCCCCATTACCCTTTGCGATGCGATGTTTTATTATTTAAGAGAATGATCATATTTGGAACTTATTATAAAACTTAATTTTTTTAGGTTTTTCGGGTGATTTTCTAAGTTTTTGATAGCATGTTTTATTCAAAGGGAAATATAAGTGATAATTTGTTTTTTTAGAAGGGTCCCCATTTATTTAGATTTATTACTAAAACTAAATAAAAAGGGGGGTTGTTGTTGGCCACAACATAACCTTAAATTTCCCTTAACTATTTTTCACTTTTAGTTTGGATAAAATTCATTGTTGCTGGTGAAAGTGTTTTCATCTTTGTTTAACCCTCACATCCTCCATGTTTACTTTTACTATTCACTTTTATTGTTTACTTTTACCGCTCTGTTTTTTCATTCTTCTTCACTTT
Source organism: Pinus taeda (assembly GCA_000404065.3). Classification (NCBI taxonomy): domain Eukaryota; kingdom Viridiplantae; phylum Streptophyta; class Pinopsida; order Pinales; family Pinaceae; genus Pinus; species Pinus taeda. Next base: position 72,231 of record APFE031275781.1, on the reverse strand, counting down.
GACAAGAATTTGTATGCTCTATAACTATATTCCCTACTGTTTATCTTCATGCTAGCTGATTTACTTGACTTGGTCTTCGACCTGATACTTTTAACCTTGATACACTCTGACTATTCTTTATTGTGTCCTTTTACCTTCACTATATATTTTAGGTTTTTTACTATCTATTTCAAGAGTAAATAATTTAATTTCATCTTTCCTCTACTTGTCTTTTAATTGTATGTTTTATTTTCTATCTCTGTTTGAATAGATTTGATAACAATCTTAGCGTAAACAGGTCTTATGACTAGTATTAAGACTATTTATCCAAGGTTGCAGTCTTCTGATCACCTGTAAAATAAAACAAACTATTAGGAAAATGTTGGGTTGACAAGGAGGATCATTAATGGATTTAGAGAGCTTTATAGGTCTATGGAGTAGTCCAAAGTGATTTTGGGAGGTAAAACATGCTTGAATTGGTTAGCAGAGGCTTCAGGTGGTGCAGAAGGGTTACACAGTGTTTTACCACACAAACAGGCGAAAATGAGAAAATTGGGGTTTTCGTGTTTAAATGGATAAACACTTGATTTGTTTGAATTTAGGTACAAAGTGAATAGTAGATAGTTTGTCATGTATTGGGCGGCAGTATGCAGTTTTATTCGCACACCTTTTGAGAACTTGGTAGTATTGGGGGGAGGTCGCTCGATGCCATTCATCGGGCACCACGTAGCATTGGGGCCCAATAAGAAACGACCCATATCAGGCGGGTAATGTTTTGTCTTCGGAGGCCTTGCAAAATCAACGATGATCATTAGATTTGACGAGGGAAGTTCAGGTGGTGGTCAGTTCATGAAGATGCATGAACGGTAGTGGGGTGGCTCGGCAAGGGTTTAAAAACAATGGGTTTCAATTAATCACAGGATTATGGTGGATTAAGGGCATCGAGGGTGATTCCATTGGTGGATGGTTTGACTTGTAATTAACCATTGATTGATTAATTATGTCAAGTTTTATTCATAAAGTTTATATTTCAAACTTTTGGGGTGGGGTATTAATATAATTGTTTTATTGATATATATATGGGCAGGGTCTATATTTCTTTTTGGGATTTAATACATATATAAGTGTTAGAAATTAATATGAAGAATGCGAAGAATGGGTTCGAGTGCTAAGTGTAATTCATATCATTCATTTGATTTTCATAAACACATTGTAACTTAGCCGAAAAAGTTGATTTTTGAGGGTTTTCTTAGGAAAAAAGGTTTACATCGGAGTAATTGCTTTCCCTTAGGAAAATAGAGCTTAAACCTTAGGAAGGGGAATGAGGGAGAGTGAAGAGAGGTAAACATTTATGAGGAGATTTTTTGTATGTAAGGTCTATAAATCATTAGGCCGAGGGTGTGGTCCCTCCAAAAGTTATAGGAATGCTCTGAGCCCTTTTGTCTTAAGATTTTAGGTACTTAAGACTTTTCCTGGAAATTAGTTAAGTGAAAAGTGTAATGAGTGAGGGAGGTTAATCAATTTGAGTTTGTCAATTTGATACATGCCCAATTATTATCCATACTTGGAACTTTGATGATGAAGGTGATCAACAAGATTTTATCTAACAATCATCACAATTTTGCAACCATTCTTCGACTTACCCCCCTACTCATCCTACAGTTTTTACTTCTCTTTATTAGGGTGCATTTAAGCTGGAAAACCCTTATCAAAACATTTTTCTTTTCTTTTACAATAGTAATATAACTAATTCTAACCTTATTACATCCAAGGGCTTAGAATAAATAATTGAGCTCCTTTTTTCACTCTACCTAATCTAATCATATGCCAAGATTACATTGTTTGGTCAGATCTTTATTCTCTATCTATAAGAATGAAATTGAAAGCATGGAATAACCAATATTAAACCGTTTGTTTACCATGGATTGTGGCATCAATAAAAAGTTGCACACAACCATTATTTTGCAGAAAAAGTAAATAGTAGTGGCATTTTTACTTGCACACTTTCATGGTCTTTTTGTTTTTGGGGTTCATGTTCTTTCATTTTTTTGACATTCTCTTATTCCTTTTGTCCTTTGATTTTTGTTTTAGGACATATCCTCTTTACATTTCCTAATTTTTATATTATGGAAAATATTTGCATAAAGCAAAGGTATGTACATATTACAGTTTTAATCTCAGTCATTCAAAAATTATGACTCCTATTTGTATTGGAACCTAATAGTGTCACCACTTGGGGATGTAATTTTCTTGGGAAATTTCAAGAACACCGTTGACTATTAAATTGATCCAATGAGCCAATCCCATGTATATGCTCTGTTGTATAATCTTTGTGACTAAAAATATTGAACTAAAATTGTAGCCTTTTCTGCAAACTAAAATTTGATCGATGCTTAAACTATTGAGCTTATTTGCATTCATCTACCTACTCTAGTTTGATTAAAAATATTGCCACATCAAGTACTAACAAATTTCCACTGCAACTAGTCAAGTAAATGGATACTTAATAGAAGTTTGCATTCCACTTTTCTAGGTAGAAAAGTAACTTCATAAAATAGCATTTTAACTTTTCCACTAGATTTAGTAGCTCTATTGATGAACTTGGAAAACTCTTCTTATACTGATGACTGCAATACATTGATCAAAGGACAATGGTAATCCTTCCATACAACATCTTCGAGATGATTTATAATAGGAAAACAAACCTTATTCCAAATAGCTACTTGATTTACGCAACTCTTTAATTTTTTCTCCTCCTTTCTATCCACTATAACTAAGTGCTTTGAATGCTCTTGATCTTCATCAACCATATCATATACAATAGTGAAGTATTTATCATTATCCTTGTCATGTAGAAGCTTGCAAGGGAGTTGTAAACTCTCATTAATTTCAGATGAAATATCATGATCTATTAAAGTATGTTGTCTTATTATATTTATATCCAAGGAGAGAAAATTTGAGAGATGCTTTTTATCAAATAAATTTGACTGGTCCTTAATTTTTTAAGAAACCACTAAATGCTTAAGATGCTCTTGTGGATCAATACTTTTAAGCTCTACCACCTCTATCTCCAAATCACTGGTCTACATTTCATTTTCACTATTGTCTTCCACTTGAGCCAGTTCAGGGAGTTGAATTTCTTCTTTACACTTATCAATTTGTTGTGTTGCAAGAATTATTTCCTGTGGGGAAACTTCATGGACCTCCAAACAACATACATCATCTTTTTCCTCCTAAGGAGAAGATAATTTAGGCAATGCTTCTACTTTTTGAAAAGGCTTTTCTTCTAAAGCCTCTAATATTTCATAATCTATGAATTGATCATCATCATAGTAATCTTCCAGATATTGAATAAAACTTTCAAAATTGTCACAACAGTTTTGAATTAGCAACAAATATGAATAACTTTCCTTGTATTTTTCATGAAATAGAGTATGAAGATGCTTAAAAGAACATATGCTAGAGGCTGGTAAATTTTCATGCCAAGATCTAGTGTTTCCCTCTAAAGTTGCCATAAATATTTTCACAAGACAATCTCCATGGAATTTAACTTTAAACATTTGGATGTTCATATGAAACCTTAATAAATGTAAAGCAGCATCATTTCCTATTTCGTCTTTAAATAATGGAAGATTTTTTGACCAATTAACATTGGGCATATGATTTGGAAAATCTGGAACGTTTGACCTGTCCAAAGGAGCATACCTGTGTTGTATTCCCAAATACATCTTGAAAACACTTTAATGCTAGAATGTAGTCACAATAGGTTCTCAACAACTCAGGATTCTTTTAGTAGTGGAGTTTTGATTATTTGAGGATTCTTGGTTGGAAAATAATCATCCTAAGAGTCAGAAGAGTGATGCTCAAATGTGTAAGGAGATTTTATATTTACAATTTCCAAACGAAAATAATTAAAAACTAATCTAAGATGTTCTCTAAAATACTATATACATTGAAATATGAGAAAAAACATAATGTCTTGGATAAGAATGCAAGTTAAAAGCCCGATCTTTTCCCATAGTTCTTTCAGGTTCATTCCTTCAGTGGAGTATTTATTGTAGAATTGATTTTTGAGTCTCCAGGTGGATCATTTTAACTTTTATGTGTCTGATCATTGTCCATCATCATAGATCAGATCTAAACCTGTAAAAGAATTCTTAAGAAAATGTTAGTTCTCCTGAGTATGGTCGCCACTGTGTTATCAATCAAATTTTTTCCAAGGTTAAAGAAAGAAATTTCCGAGGTAACCATAAACCAATATTTTAGGCTTAGGCTCAAGCCAACGTTTGTCTAGAGAGGGCTCTCTCTTTATAATTTAACTTTGTTTTGGGTGGGATTTTAGGCTAGTTCTTAGTGCTCATGATGTTTTGATTTTGATTGGGTGGTGGAATTCTAGGAACAAATGGACAGAGCAAGGCTTTCAAGCCATTGGGATATGGATTCAATCAAAGGATGGCTTAACTAGATCAGATCAATCACTAAAGGCAGAGTTTACAGGGCATACTAGCAAAGCAAAAGGCAAATCTATAGGTTCAAATGGGTGAATTAGTCCTAACCACGGTGAAAGGGCAATGAAGAATCCTTAAGCTGATATCAAGATAAATACCAGAAGGAGATCAGTAGAAAAGGGAAACTAAGAATCCTTTAATATGGACCTAGGGTGAAAAACAATAGAAGTAAGGGAGAAATTAAGAATTCCTAGACCAAGATAGTTTAGCAGAAAACAATGAGAAAGTAAACAGATAAAATAGAGAGCATTTAGGCTAATTCTGAGATATCATTCCTTGTTTACTATTTAGATTTCATAGAGAAAACATGTGAACATTTATAACATCATGAGAAAACAATAATTAAACATGAAAAGATAATACTTATTTGATTCCAATTGTGCACAAGAATCGAGTGAAATGTCTTTAGCTTTATTTCATGACCCAGCAAAACAAGTCCAGTCTTGAATACAGTAGCTCCTTAGATAGATATAAAATTCCTAACGAAATATATTTTAATCCACCCAAAATACTTCAAAACAAGAAGTATTTATACTAATTCTAAACTGAAATATCTTGAAGAAATATTAATATTGGTTTTACAAATATCTCAAATTGTTTTACATTAATAGAACTTAAATCAAGGACAATCAAAACTAATGAATCTATTTGGCACTATGTTTATGAATTTATCGTGACAAAGAAGACAAATTTGAATTTTATAGCAACTCTTAAGTGATGATGAGGCTTCCAAGTCACTAACTGCCTCCTTCCTTTGTGCATTCTATCCCAGAAATTATGCAAAGATAGGGTCCAATGATACGCTTGTATATCTCAATTTGAGATATATATGTAAAAAGTGAAAGAAGTTATTGTAGATAATTATGTTACTGAGAGAAACCTCTCTCCGTTTCCCTAAAATTAAGCTCCAGTTGTTCACAATATTCTCTACAAAAAGAAATCAAAAACATGACTTTGCATAGTCCAAAAACTAGGCTCTCAAGATACGCACTTATCTCCCTTTTCATAATACCTGTGTAAAAAGTGAGATATTCTTTTTTAGACTAGCCTGTTAGGAAGAAAACCTTCTCCAGTATCTCAAAATACATCTTTCATTGGTCACAATAGTTTCTGCAGAACTATGACTTAAACAAGGAATTTATGAAGAATTTAACATTTCTACTCTAATTTCATCTTTTAACCTTAAATTTCTTTTAATTGTTTTTCAATTTTACTTTGGATAAACGTCATTATTTTTGGTGAAAGTGTTTTCATCTCTTTTTAACCCTTACTGCCTCAATGTTTACTTTGTCTATTTACTTTTATCACTTTGTTTCTTCATTTGTCTTCACTTTGACATGAATCTGTATGCATTGTAATTGTCTTCACTACTATTTCTCTTCATGCTATATGATTTAATTTACTTGGTCTTAAATATGATATTCTTTAACCCTCATACACTTTGATTGTTCTTTACTATTTCCTTTTACCTTCACTGTATATTTTAGGTTTTTTTATTGTCTATTTCAATAGTAAATCATTTAATTTCATGTTTCCTCTGCTTGTCTTTTAACTGTATGTTTTATTTTCCATCTTTTTTTTGAATATATTTGATAACAATCTCGGAGTAAGAAGGTCTTATGACTAGTATTAATATTATTTATCCCAGGCTACGATCTTCTGATCCCTTGTAAAATAGAACAAAATGTTAGGAAAATGTTGGGTTGACAGGGAGGGTCATTAATGGATTTATCGAGTTTTATAGGTCTATGGAGTGAGTCCAAAGTGATTTATGGAGGTAAACCAGGCTTGAATTGGTTAGCAGAGGCTTTAGGTGGCGCATAAGTGTTAAACAGGGTTTTACTGCACAAAGAGGCAAAAACGAGAAATACTGGGGCTTTCATGTTTAAACGGGTAAATAATTGATTTGTTTGAATTTTAGCGCAAAGTGAATAGTAGACAGTTTGCCGTGTAGCAGGTGGTGGTATGCAGTTTTCTTCACACTTCTTTTGGGCACTTGGCGGTATTGGGGGGAGGTCGCCTGATGCCATTGATCAGGCACCACGTAGCATTGGGACCCAACAGGAAACCACCCAAATTGGGCGGGTAAAGGTTGGTCTTCGGAGGCCTTGTGAAATCAACAAGGATCATTATATTTGATGGGGGAAGATCTGGCAGTGGTCGGTTCATTAAGGTGCACGAATAGTAGTGGGGGGCTTGATGAGGTTTTAAAAGAAAGGGGTTTTAATTAATCACAGATTATGGTGGATTAAGGGCATCGGGGGTGATTCCATTGGTGGATGACATGGATTGATTAATTATATCTGGTTTTATTCATAAAGTTTATGTTTCAAACTTTTGGGGTGGGGTATTAATATAAATGTTTTATTGATATATATATGGGAAGGGTTTATATTTCTTTTTGGGATTTAATGCATATATAAGTGTTAGAAATTAATATGAAGATGGCGGAGAATGGGTTTTGGTGTTAAGTGTAATGTATCTAATTCATTTTCTTCTCATAAACACATTATAAATTAGGTTAAAAGGTTATTTTTGAGGGATTTTTAGGAAAAAGGATTTACATGGGAGAAATTGCTTTCCCTTCGGAAAATAGAGTTTAAACCTTAGGAAAAGGGGTTTTATGAGGGAATGAGGGGGGGTGAAGAGGGGTAAATGTTTATGAGGGGATTTTTTTTACTTAACGTCTATAAGACATTAGGCCGAGGGTTTGGTCCCTCCAGAAGTCAGAGAAATTCTCTGAGCCTCTTTGACTTAAGATTTTAGGTACATAAGACTTTTCTTTGAAATTAGTTAAGTGAAAAGTGTAATGAGTGAGGGATGTTAATAAATTTGACTTTGTGGATTTGATACATACCCAATTATTATCCATACTTGGAACACTGATGATGAAGGTGATCAACATGATTTTATCTAACAATCATCACAATTCTGCAACCATTCTTCTACTTACCCACCTACTCATCCTACCATTTTTACTTTTGTTTATTAGGGTGCAATTAAGCTGGCAAACCCTTATCAAATCATTTTTATTTTTAAATCTTATTACATCCAAGGGCTTAGATTAAACAATTGAGCTCCTTTTATTCACTCTACCTAATCTAATCATCTGCCAAGAGTACATTGTTTGGTCAAATCTTTATTCTCTATCTATAAGCATGAAATTGAAAGCATGCAATAACCAAGATTAAATTGTTTGATTACCATGGGTTGTGGCATGAATAACAAGTTGCACACAATCATTATTATGCAGAAAAAGTAAATAGTAGTGGCATTTTGACTTGCACACTTTCATGGTGTTTTTTTTGGGTTCATATTGTTTCATTTTTTTTACCTTCTCTAATTCTTTTTTTCTTTTATTTTTCTTTTAAGACATACCCTCTTTACATTATTTAATTTTTATAATATGGAAAACATTTGCAGAAAGCAATCATAAAACAACATGTAGGCCACCTTTCATAATATTTTGAAAGTAGACCCATATCAACAATAAACCCAAACTGAAATGACAAACTGAAATACTACATTTGAGTAACTAAAGTATTGTAAAGAAACTTAGTTTATGAAGGATAAAAGCACTAAATATAGAACCTAACCAGAACAAAGAAATATCAAAATATATATGCAACTGTACTAAATTAAAATTATGTATGTACGTGATGCCTCTATATAACACTTCTGTATAGATCTTAAACTACTAAAAACTGGATCATGAATAATGGTAATACTAAATCAATAACTATACCATACATAGTTCAATCATAGATTATTCAACCAATAATATAACCCCACAATATAGCATCATTTCCAATCAATCAACCCAATCATCATTGTTAGAAAAATACCTTTAAGATAGACACATAATTGACAAACAGTATGAAATAGAGCAGAACTCATCAAGTGTCATCATGAAGGCACACTGAAAACACTAACATATATGCATGATGTCCATAGAATAAATTATCATATGTACACAACTACAATGCATGACATCCACATATATATCTTAGTACATTGAGCAAATTATCACAAATTTTATATGCTACTTTTCTAAACTAGAATTGCGTATGTATGCAACAGCTCAAGAGTAAACCAACATATAGATTTTGAGTTACTAAATCAAACCTTAGATGTTAGATAAAAAATATGATCGAACTCATAATAGTTTCTCCCAATATCAACATGAAAAACTCTTCAGACCAAGTGTTAACTAGAGCCCACATCAAAATACCAATTTATGAGTTCATCTATTGTTCTATCAACAAATGTTTATTAAGTAATATGAAAATCCATCATACGATCCACATAATCATAACACGAATTTCTTATGTCATTATAAAAAAAGGATAAGTCATATAAGTTTCATGAATTAATTGTGATATTACTAAATACTTAATCACAATTGTATATACATCAACAAATGTGTCAAGGCTAATGATGCCAATACAGAAACAATACTGAATACCAATATTAGTTACTGGAATTCACTATGCTCATATAGCATTGTCATTGAGGAAAATCATCCATTATCAAGTAAAAACCCTAGCACTACAAGAAAAAATGACATTGGGGAGGGTCAAAAAGTGTCATCATAAGCTCATTAGTGACGGTCAAAGAGCCCCCATCACCAAAAAATGAACATCCTAAAGGTGGCATCGCCAAATGTGTAGGTGTTGTGGTAAAATTAAAGGTCAATCACCAATAATGATTTATAATGAAATATAATGAATTTCACCATTTCATATGAATAATGGTGACAAACCCTATTTCACATCACCAAAAAACTGAATGTTACTAAAGGTGGCATTGCCAAAAGTATAGGTGTTGTGGTGACATTCAAGGTTCATCATGAATAATCATTATAATGACAGATAATGATCATAACCATTTCCTATGAACATCAACAATTTATTGTGATGGATATTTCATGGTCATCACTATTGACACATATATATGCAACATTTTTTTACCATCACAAATTCATATTTTGGTGAGGGTCTAAAAATGTCACCATAAGATCATTGGTGATGATCAAAAGGGCCTTTATCACCAAAAGTTGCATCACCAAAAGTATAGGTGTGGTGGTGACATTCAAGGTCTATCACGAATAATTTTTATAATGGAAGGTAGTGACCATCACCATTTCATATGAACATCGATTTATGGGAATGGATCCTTCATCATCATTGGTAGTGATGTAGATATATATGGTAGTGTTCGTTGACAATCAACATTTCATATTTTTGTGAGTTTCAAAGAATGTTAGCATAAGCTCATTGGTGATGGTCAAAAGATCATCGGTCACCAAAACCTTATTGTCCCTATTTCATATGAATATCAGGGAACGATGGAGTTAAATCACCAACCTCTTGCTTGTAAAGAAAGTCCTCTTTCATTGCACTAACATCCTTTAAAGAAATAGTCCTTGAAAAATTTATAAATCGTAAATTCTACAACTTTCAGTAAATTATAAAACTTTGTAAAGTCTTGGAAATTATTTTACTAAATAAGCATACTTGACTTGAATGGAAAATGGCATCCACACATGGTATTCATACACCCATGGTAGTCATCCACCCATGGAATTTACCCATAGTATTCATCCACTTGTGGAATTTACCCATGGTATTGTAAGTGGCATCCACCCATGGTATTCAATCAACCATGGTATTTTCCCATGGTATTGTATGTGACATCAACTCATGGTATTCATTCACCCATGGTATTTATCCACCCATGGAATTTACCTGTAGTATTCTAACCAAAAAAGGATATAATTAAGAAGTAACATTTTGTAAAAGGACATATTGTCCACCACAATGTATCTTTTACAGTTATTATTCATTTTAATAAAAAGTTTCTTTGTGTTTTTATTTACTATGTTTTATCTCATTTTCTTTTTGGCATTTCAATTTTTTAGATCTTGGGGGCCTCCCCTCCAAGATCCATTGCAATTTTTTAGATTTTGGGTGCATCCCCCCAAGATCCAGATCAGTGGTATTAAAGAAGGTTATGATTCCGTGGGATGAGGTTTGAATGCATATTTAAGTTTCAACTTTCTGCAGATATATTTAACAAACTTCATGCTCATGTTGCGACCTCCACAAAACACTTTCCTGGGCCAAGCACGAAGAACTTTTCTTTTTTCAGTTTTTTGCAGGAATGTTTTTCGGGTTGTGAGTTTTTAAATCATAAATAAAACATTTTGTGCAAAATTTACAAAACAAAATAACATATCTGGATTCCTTAAAAAAAATACCAAAATTAAAAAACAATTTCGCTGAATCAGAGTTTGGATGAGGGAGATATCTTTGATTTAATATTAGCCATGTTGTTGCAGATTTTTTTCTGATGACAACTAGTGGATGGAAACTATCCTACCATTTTTTTTATTTTTGTGCGGAATTTTTAGACCAATTATTGCAAACATGAGTTCCTCTTCAAAAATAGCCAGATTTAAAAAAAATTTGGTTGAATTGGTGTTCGGATGTGGGAGATATCGTTGATTGAAAATGAACTATTTTTTTATAACATTTGTGACAGAGGAGCAGTTGTAGCCCGAATACGAGATTTTAGAGTGTCGAGATAAGGATTTCTAACACATGGGAAGATGAAGAGTGGTCATTCTATTTCCATAAACAAGTTATAATAGAGCTTATCAGTTATATTGACCAAGTTATGTCCATTTTAAATTGGGAGAAACATTCAGAGCAAGTTCCCTTTAGAGATGCGGCATCCTACCCTGCTTTAGTAGGCACCTACTTCACATTCATTAGTTTCAACATAGCAACATCATTGTTGGGTTCTTTGGAGATGTTACCACCTACCCCTGGTTATGTAGGTACCTGCTACTTCATCGACAATTAATATCATGATTCTAGGTCAACCACACAAAATCCTTGTCATTGAAGTCCATTTGCTAGGTTGCACATTGTTAGTATCATAATTGGTCATAGGCATTATAAGGTATCTCTACCCTTGGATCTTCATTTTTCATGCTTATTGTTGATCCACAAACCTACACTTCATCAAAGTCCATTTGCTAGGCCAAACATTGTTAGTATCATAGTTCGTCACAAGCATTACACGGTATCTCTATTCTCAAATATTTGTCGTCCATGGTTAGGGATCATCCACAAACCCACACTTTATCAAAGTCTATTTTCTTGGCCACACACTATGAGTATCACATTTGGTCACAAACATTACAGGGTATCTATATCATCATATCTTCGTTCATCATGGTTATGCGTTAACCACATAAAAACCTTCTCTTCAGTCATTTTTCATATTCAACAAAGACTTCCTGGGAGGGAAATTCATGAAATGGGGACCATTTCCTCTTAAGGAAGGAGAAATGATACGAATGGAAAATGGAATCTACCCATGGTATTCATCCACCCATGGAATTTACCCATGGTATTGTAAGTGGCATCCTCCCATGGTATTCATTCACCTATGGTATTTTCCCATGGTATTGTATGTGACATCAACCCATGGTATTCATCCACACATGGTATTTACCCACCAATGGAATTTACCTGTGTTATTGTAACCAAAAAAGGTTATACGAAACAAGTCACATTTTGTAAAATGACAGATTTTCCACCGCAATGTAGCTTTTACAATTATTCTCTATTTTAATAAAGAGTTTCTTTGTGGTTTTATTTACTATGCATTTTGTCATTTTCTTTCTGGTGTTGCAATTTTTCAAATCTTTGGTGCTTCCCCTCCAAGATCCATTTCAAATTTTTAGACCTTTGGGGCAAAAAATAAATTAGCAACAAAATAAACTAATTTGAATAGATTAGGGGAATCGTGAGGTCTAAATTGGACTTCCTAAGAGAAATGTACAACAAAAAGCAACTTTAAAAGAACCAATAGGATTCAAGATTATGGTTTCAACCATGGGGAATGATCCACCATTTTTGGAGTAAAAAGGTAAAAAGATTAAAAAAATAAAAAACCACGTTTTCAACTCACATTTTTAACTTATCTCCCTAATATTTTACTGAAATTTTGAGCACGAGTACTCGTTGGATGAAACATTCAATTCCTCGAAATTTTAGGAAACCCATAGGGAGATAATTTGAAAATACGAGTTGAAAAAGTAGTTTTTTATTTTTTCCCTCTAAAATTTGATGATGTCATCTAATATTATTTTATTTTTTTTTCTGCGTAAGACTGAGCTAAATTATATTACAAAAACCAAAAATTTACATCCAGATTACAAAAAGGCCAAGGCCTTGTATCTCCATGGAGATTTCCCATGACTTTCTGTCAAAATAACCATTCCTTTCCAGCTTACTAAACCAACCTTTAAACGACACAGTAGGCGTTTAAGCCAACACAGCGGACAATTTGACACAATGGACACGTAGACTGTCATAATCGACATATAGCAAGATCGACACATAGACTTACAGCTACTCATGGACTGATATTGACACGTAGACTTAACCTTGACACCCTGATATACAAACATGTGGAAAGAGACAGAGAAAGGATGGACAGAGAGCTGCATTCCTGGCCGAGAGGACAGAGAGGCTGCAATGTTATTCTTCATCTGTCTCATAAGGCTCGTCCTCCGTCGCTAACCGCTGTTCTTTCTTGTCTTCTGCCTTCACTGGTTGAATTCCTCCTTGGGCAGGCAGCATTGTCGAAGTTCCAGCTTCCTCTGTTTGAGTGGGTGGCCTTAAATCCACCCTGGGCACCCGCATATCTACCATGGGCACCGTCAAGCCTTCCCGTGGCCTGCGAAAGTCACTGCAATGTTCAACAGTGATGGACACGATCAGCGTGTTGTTCTCCAGAGTGCAGGGTATGCGATATTTAACCGCGGGATGTTCCAAATGCCCACAGTCCAGGGGTTCTCCTCTTCCTTGGCCATTTTGTCGACCGATAGTTCGTCGCGAGCTGCCTTCATGGATCTAAGGAATGTCAACAGAGGAAGCTGGTGAAGTGGCCATCCTCTGAGTTGCAGGACGGCCCCGCGAACCGCCTCTGCCCCTCGAACCTCCTCTGCACCCATCAGACATTCTGCAAACGCTCACCTGAATTTCTAAAAAGATCCTGCACCTGGCCTGAGTGTGCTCTGTTGCCCTCAGGAACTGCTCAGGTCTCTGCATATTGTGCGGGAGAACCATGCTCTTATGGAGCGCCATGATCCTCTGTCCAGGACGCGCAATGAATGGCGCCTGAACTCTGGCTGCCTTCCCCAGGAATGTACCTGTCCTCATCAATTCGTCTGAAGCCGAACGGTCTTTCACCTTACCTGAGCTCCCCTGCACATTTATTGTCCTAGCCTGGTGGTATGTGGTGGCTTGTCCGGGCTGACATCTGCCCATGTGACTCGCCACCCGCCATTCACGCCACGTTATCACCCGCATCCGGGGATCTAATATTATTTTATTACTTCCACTATTATTTTATAATTTCCCTAGGAGGGTAATTTTAAACCTCAAATTTCCCCTAATGATATCCACATGTAGTCAAATATTAGATGAAATAAAATAACTTAGCATGATTTATCATGCACTTGATAAAATGACATTTTCTTTAGTAAAATGAAAGGAAAACCCAACATCTTTTATGTTTTCCACTGGAATAAATCCTCTATGTATGGAATTGGGGTCAAACCTAGTCAAATCTTGTCAATTTCGGCCAAGTTGGAATGAGCTTCATTGTAACACACCCCCTTACATTCTTGAATGAAAGGAGGTGGTCGATAGCTAAACTCAAATCCCAAGGTACTATTAGTAAAATGGGTTCTAGAATATCTTCTTTTTAACACACCCCCTTACCTTCCTAAACAAAAAGTGGTTGTTAATAGTTAAACCTGACTCCCAAGATATTTTTAAGAGGACGGGGTCTAGAATTTCTTCTCTCTCACTTCTTTTTAAAAAAATAGAAAGTGATTTCACTCCATCAAACTTTTTTTACCTTAGACATCCACTTTCCTCAATATAATTTATATATTGGAATGTACAAGTCTTCATTGTAATTTTTCACTGATATGGATGACCAAGAACTCTCTAACGCAAACTAGTTACAACACTAAATCAACATGTTGTTTTATAGGAAAATATGGAAGTTGAAACAAACATTAATGGTCTACAAAAATAGCCAAAACCACCATGTCAAGCCTATTTTAGATAATCAACTTGATGAAAAAATATTATATGGTAGCTATGTTCAGAGAACCATTTTCGAGTGTCCTTATAATGAAACCTTTTAAAACTTTGCAAGGATTAAAATGAAAGTGAAAAAGTTAAACATCCTTAAAAGCCATTCACCTTGACAAAGTAACACTATGAATACTTTTCAATTAATATAATTTCACTAAAAAATAAGAATACTTTTCAATTAATAGTATGCTATTTCATAGCTAATCACCATAGCATTACAATCAAGGAAAAACAATTTAGTCAATTGGATAATTTTTTTAAACAAAAGTATTAGATGTAGAAGAAATTCGTTGCTACAATAAGATGGACCAAATTTGGTCCAACTGTCATAACCACTATTGCCTTTATGAAAGTGATAGTCTCTAAACTGTAAATGGCTACTCTTCTATATAATAGTGTGGTTTTCTCTACGTAATTTCATTGATTATGAATTATATTATGTGGTCAAAATTTGTGGGTAGGGAGACAACGTTAGTAGTGAGCTAGTTGCATCCAACTAGCTATCAGGGGACTTTAACAAAGCAATAGTCAGAAGCCTTGAAGTTACAAGAAAGCATGCTAGCATTAGCAACATCATGAAATATAAGCTTGGATCATGTACTTAGATAATTTTCTAGGACTACCTTTGACCTGATTATATAAATATAAAACAAGTACATTACAACCAAAATTGAACATCGGAAAAATAAATTAAGCTTTGAAATAACATGCTTAGGTAAGCTTTAATAAAGTTTGTAAGCTAAATTGTTTGTAAATAAAATAAAGAGATTAGGGTAAAAGTTGCAAATTGAGATCCCCAATACTTAGCTGTAATAAATGATACATTTATATCTGATTCCATTTAATAGATGCCATGAATAAAGGACATCATGAAAAACTTAGATAATATGAATATCTTCCTAACAATTCCTACATAAAATTTAATGATTCATATTATCTATAATGTAAAATTCCAAATGGATAGCTAAAACATGTGAAAATTCTAAAAGATGGATTCAAACATTTCAAATCCAGCATAAGTTTGCCCATAATTGGAATTTTAATTATGTGAAATATAGTATACATTTTTCTTCATTTTAATACCCATCAAATGATACCAATTTCCCATTTATTCATGACAATGATTCCCATCATGTAGAAACATTACATAATGAAAGAGGGTTTTGCAATTGAGCTCCAAACAAAATTTTTACAACCAAAAGACCCAAAGCATAGATGCAAGATATCAATTGTCCACTCAAAGTTTATAAAAATAGCTAAGAAATCATGTTTGTGACTATTAGAACTCCAAGATAAAGTAGAAAATTTGAAAAGAAGATATACAAATTTAAAAGAATCCAATAACAAAGGACTAAAAAATCATTTCCAAGAAACAATTTTTAACTCCTAAAAGGAATATGTGATCTAAATTTCAATCAATATTTGATGATTACTATAAAATATGAACCAAACTTGAATCTAGGTAGAAATGAGTAAAGTATAGACTCTGGTACAAGTATTTTCCTTCCATTGACATGAAGAAAATATATATTTTTGGCACCATGTTATTCCTATATATGTTTCTTTGAAAATTCCAGTGAAATATATCTAATAGGATTGATGACGCCACAATAACTGCTAAGTGTGATTCAAAGAATCAAAGTTAGCATAATTTTCATTTCTAGCCACACTAGTTTATTACAAGATAATATGAGTGGTTATGGATTTTGTCAAGTTCCTCAAGAGATGGCTTTGTAGAATGCCCATGTTGCCCACTTAGTGATGGACATACACAACAAGAAATAAATTGTTGGAGGTAAAGTGTCACGCCCCTACACCTGTGGTAGTCTTTCAACTTCTTATAACGAGGTGCGACACTACAAACTATTTTCTTTTTACCAATACTTAGGATTGTAGACTACGCCTAATCACTTATCCTACTTAGTTTGTGTTTCACAACCAAGTAATTATTAATATTCCTTTATACCAATGAATACCCATACACATTCATTATCAACAACATTATACAATAGAAATGGAGAACAGTATAAAGGGAGGGGCAACTCCCTGCAATATGAGTCTACCCGAGACAATATATTATACAATCTTAACTTTTACAAGTACAAGTTAAATCTTTGGAAACCCCAAATTTACACTTAGCCAATTTTCTCACTTCGGCAAACTTGGTTGCCCAACTCGTCAGCACCTTCGCACAGTCACCGCATGACTCACCAACCCTTCGTTCACGTTGTCGCACGATCATGTTGTTTGCCCAACTTGGGTGCACCTCGCCGTAACCAAGTTGCCACACACGGGCACCTCCGCACGAGTCACAACTCCGTTCACAATCTCAACACTTCACCAAAACTCACACCGTGCACACTTGCACGACGGGCGAGCGCTCACCCAAGTCACCCAAAAGCCTGTGCCAAGTGGTCGCATAAACCTGGTGCCCACACCTTCCTTTCACCATTGGGTGCTCCTTCACACAACCCGGGCGCCACACACCCATGCACACCCTAGACCTCATTCGGTGGGTGACCTCTGCTTGCGCCCTCACCCAAAACCAAGACAGTGTGTTTTCCTTTGTGTAGCCTCGCCCAAGGTTGGTCGTATCACTGTGCTACGACTTCCCCTTTGTTGATGTGGCTACCTTTCATTCCACACACTTATCCTTTGTTGGATGAGAAAATATGCTTGTTAAGTGATGGTGGAAATGAGTCCCACGCACTTCCAATGTATATGAGTCATAAGGCAAGGTCGTGGCTTCTTAGCTGACCTGCCCATGCACTCAACTCCATTGCAATTCCTTCTAAACTTCAAGTCTGCCATTCTCCAAATGCTCCCAGGTAAGGTCGGCCTTACTTCATTCGTTGGTTGGCCCGTGGGTGTTCCTCCACACTCCCACGCATATAAATAGTTCCTCGCTCTCTTCCTTGTGTGAATTATAACATATCACCGTCGCACATGAAGTTGTGAGCTCGCACTTCATGCCGGGAGCACGTGCAAGGACTACAGGTCCTTACATCCTCCTCCACTTGAAGTCATCCGTGTCCTCGACAACATACCATTCTGGTAGCCATCCACCAAGATCATCAACACGTTTCTCACTCATGATGTCAACTCCTCCAGATACTGCAACCATCTCTGTAACATATGTAGAACCACTGTATCCATCATGTCTCGCCTCGACAACCATCTATCACGATGATCACCATACCAAGGTATACACCCCATCGGTTTTTCATACATCAGAAATCATCTCAATCCATGACCATCAACCACCCTGTCACAATCTCCACATGATGCTCCCCATCGTGGAAGGTTGGCCCTTCCATCCAAGCTACATGCTTCTTTCAACCTCTGATGTTGACCTCATCATGTATTGTCATCATGTGAATTGCTGCCATGATACTCCAACATAATGGTAACACTTCTCTATACATGCCAGCCCCCATGTCTAAACTAATTGGGTAGCTAATTCAACTGTCTCGTTCAAACCATGAGAATGCACATCCTTATGCCACCATAAGTTGTTTCTCAGAACATCCCGTCACATCCTCAACTCGATTAAGAATCCATCTCCATACAAGTGTAAGCCATGCTAAGGTCCATGAAGTAGTCCTCATCTCTTTTGCAACATGTTGTCCATGATGTTCGGCACTAATGTGCTATATGAAATCTGCTACATATACCCCAACATCTTCCATCTGCAAGACATCCATCTCCTCAAAGTGAAGAGATCATCTCATCAAACCCGACTCTCGATGTTCCACATTCAGGTCCATGAAGCAACCTCCATCATATCTGCAATGTGCCATCCCTCAAGTCTGTCATAGAAACAAGTATATACCTATCAAATCTATCCATGTGTTGCCCATGATCATAGATCAATCAACTCCCATGGGTCAAAAGTGGTTAAGTCTCAGCTCAACCCATGCCCAAGTGTTGCCACCAAGGCATCATCATCGTTGTAACTCCATCACTCCAAAGTGTCTCATATCGATCCTCCTCATCAAGTCACTCTTTCAAGCCATTACCATACATGTACTCGAAAGTATGCACCCCATCCTGCATCAAAGTTTTTGACCTCAGCTCCTCAATGCATCAGATCCTCCAATTCCACCATATATGAAGTCCCCAAAAGTCACAATCTCATGTCATCATGAGCTCCATGACTCATCTCCAACAAACACTCTAGCAAGCATACAAGTCTTGGCCCAAAGGTCTCTACAAGATGCCCCAACTCTCCATGTAGTAGGAATGCTCCTTTATTTGTTCACAACTCCATACAAGTCCATGGCCTTGTTGTACATAAGTGCACAACCTCTCCATCGGCTCATAATAAGTCTCCATGTCACATCAGAAATCCACCTACACAACATCCCTGCCTTGGCACTCCTCATTGGATGCCCCTAAGTGACACCTCTACAAGTGCTCTTGCACAATGTCCCTACATAAGACTACCATGCTCCATGTCCTCAACCTAATGTCCATGACAAAGTGGCCTATGTAGTCCAACCATGTAGACCAATCACAACAATCGGTCATCCTCATCCAAGTCTGCAATCTTTGGTCTAGTGAACTCGGTAACCCAACCATATCATCATTATTATCAGTCCCTTCATCAAAGCTCCCCAGTAAAGGTTCCACCAAGACTATCTCTTGGTCTCAGCCATGAGAAGTCCACCCAAGCATCATCATACCCAAGTGTTTGCCCTCCTCAATCTGTCCATGAGTCATGTCGGGCACTTAGCCAATTCTCAATGTGGCTAGAGCATGACCCAATCCTCCTGTAATGATCATCATGTTCCTCCCTTGTCACCGGCCTTTGTACCTTCTACCATAAGGTCACAAACCACCCCAACAAGTCCTACAACAGTCAACAATCCTTGCTTCTCGATACAAGGTCTCATCATAGACATCCATGGTAAGATCTTTCCTTGCATCAGAAAACTGATTTTTCCCTTTCCTACATACAGTCCATCTACCAAATGCTCAAGTGAAACACAAGTATCAATAGTACTTACATCATCATCATGAGGCTCCTCCATGTGAGTAACCTCATCCACTCATGTCTGCAAACTACACGATCTTGGTCCAACTTGATCAATCTCAAGTTCATCCTCCGTCGTTGTCACATCTGCAACATCTTCAACTATCATGGCTTCTTCTTGCTTATCATCACATTTTGCAGCTTCCTCATGAGTCAAAGCTATGGAATGCTTCTTCTCAAGAGTTAGCCATTTCCACTTCTCTCGAATCAAGTCCTCCCTTATCTTCAATTCCTTGAGTTCTGCATCAAACAAGTACACTTCCTTTGCAAGTCAATAGGCTTCGTCCCTATTCCCGTGAGAAATCCCTTCCTTGACCAATGCACGAAGAGCATCCTTTGCTTTGAACAAGACTTTGCCCCATTCTGCAAACCTTTGTTCAACCTCACTTGATTCTTCAAGTAGACTCCCTTCAAATACCTTGAAGGTTGCAAAGCCCATTTCCTACAAGATAGACATCCTTCTTGACTCTTCACCAATCACCAGGTTCCCCCTGCAAGACTAAACCCGCTCTTGATTCCACCTGTTGCCTACAAAACTTGAACTTCCTTTCAAGTCTATGGCCTTTGTAGAATCAGCTTCCTTCATCTGCACTTCACCTGAATCAGCTTTGGTACCAATTGTCATGCCCCTACACCTATGGTAGTCTTTCAACCACTTATAACGAGGTGCGGCACTACCAATCATTTTATTTTCACCAATACTTATGATTGTAGACTACGCCTAACCACTTATCCTACTTAGTTTGTATTTCACAACCAAGTAATTATTAATGTTCTTTTATACAAATGAATACCAATACACATTCATTATGAAAAAAATTATATAATAGAAATGCACAACAGTATAAAGGGAGAGGCAACTCCCTGCAATATGAGTCTACCCGAATAAATATATTATACAATCTTCACTTTTACAAGTACAAGTTAAATCTTGGGAAGCCCCAAATTCACACTTAGCCAATTTTCCAACTTCGGAAAACTTGGTTTCCCAACTCGTCAGCAGCTTCGCTTGGTCGCCGCATGACTCACCAACCCTTCGTTCACCTTGTCGCACAATCGTGTTGTTTGCCCAACTTTGGCGCGCCTCGTTGTAACCAAGTCGCCACACACGGGCACCTCCGCACGAGTCAAACCTCCATTAAAAATCTCAACACTTCACCAAAAGTCAGACCGTGCACACTTGCACGACGGGCGGGCGCTCACCCAGGTCGCCCAAGAACCCATGCCAAGTCGTCACACAAACCGAGTGCCCACACCTTCCTTTCACCGTCGGGCACTCCTTCGCACAACCCAGGCACCATACAACCGTGCATGCCCTACACTTCATTCAGCGGGGGACCTTTGCCCGCGCCCTCAACCAAAACCAAGACAAAATGTTTTCCTTCATGTAGCCTCACCCAAGGTTGGGCACATCACTGTGCTGTGACTTCCCCTTTGTTGTTGCAGCTACCTTTCATTCCATGGACTTCTCCTTTGTTGGATGAGCGAAGATGCTTGTTGAGCGATGGTGGAAATGACTCCAAAGCACTTCCAATATATATGAGTCGCAAGGCAAGGTCGTCGCTGCTCAGGTGACCTGCCCATGCCCTCAATGCCATCACACTTCCTTCTAAACTTCAGGTTGACCATCCTCCAAATGCTCCCAAGTAAGGTCGGCCTTACTTCGTTCGTTGGTCAGCCCGTGGGTGCTGCTCCACGGTCCAACACATATAAATATTTCCTCGCTCTCTTCCTTATGTGCATTATAACATATCACTGTCGCACATGAAGTCGTGAGCTTGCACTTCATGCCGGGATTGCGTGCAAGGACTGCAGGTCCTTACATAAAGGGTTTAGTTCCTATTGTGTTCTCTTATTTGTTGAAGATATAAATCTAGTGCACTATAGAAGAATAATAACAAGATTTATAGATTATATGGAAAACCCTCTAAGGTATAACTAGACACGTATGATCTCTATTGAGAGATAGAAGCATTTTGGGAACTAGTGCACTACACTTGCCTCCAGATTATTCATGTGACATAGAATTCTTGGATTTTTGGGAACCAATGCACTGTACTTACCTTAACATTATACAGGTAACGCAAATATTTTCCTACCTTTCCACTTTGGGAACCAGGTGATTGCCATGGCCAATAATTCATGATTATAATGTCTCTAAAGTTTAAACATCAACGAGAAATAATCCTAAACAAGTATATGATGCTCCACTTTCCTTTTTCGTAAAGTTATAAAGCTGAAAGAAAATTGTATGTACATGGCTATAAGTCATGGTAATAACCCTTTGACATGGTCATCATGTAATATCCAAAAGTTATTTCCAACTCAAAGGTAGTGAATGAACAAATGTCTACAGACGTCACTTAAATAACATTAGGTAGATGTTTAGAAAAGGACTTTGGAACTTAGTGGAATTTCTTACAATTACAGGTAAGGCATGATATATCACTATTTTAAATTTTAACCAAAAAACACCACTAAAGCCTTTAGCGAGTGAATAGGAAATGAAAGGCACAATGGTGATAAAGTTTTTCATTTCTAACATCACTGGAAATAAATTTTAATAATGCTAAGATGAAAGTGCTTGAGTTTGGTATATATATTTATAATTAAAGGAGATGCACAAAATGTTTTTGAAAAGAATATTTAATACCAATCATCCATAATCTAGATGAGAAAGGGTAATTACGTTAGTCAAATCTATATCTTTATTTAGAGAACTATACCCAAAAGTATAGGAATATAAATCAAAAGTTTACATTTTCCATTACTACACACATCCCTAATTTTTATTTTCCTACCAAAATACTAACTCACATATTTCTATATTAATGACGTGCCTTATCATTAAGGAAATTTTTGAAGGCTATCTACATGCTAGAAATTAAGAAATACAAATGATAATAAAGATGATTGGGAAGAACTGAATAATTATGTTGAGCTTCATGTCTTTTGAAGATAAAGCCCTTAGAAACTCTCATCAAAATAAAAAAAAATTATTACATCACTTAACAAAAAGATGGTTCCGTGGCATTGAAAGAAAGGAAATGCCACCGTTACCTCTTTGTGAAGTATCTTAGATCTGCTTATCCCATGCTTACAAGGCTACTATTCCATTAAGAATATAATATACAAATTAGTTTGGAATGTGAGATAATATGTGAATATATTGTTTCTATATGAACTTAATATTATTTGCAAACTTACTTAGAATCAAATCAAATAACTTACATGAGTAAATTTACTGACAGTGTTGAAAAAAAGTTAACCAGGCGGGTCTCCATAATGTGAAGTCCTAATTAGACCTCACATCATTTGGAATAAGAGCCCCATTTAAAGTATGTTCTGGCTTCCATGTATTCTTATATATTTTCCTTGGCTCTAACTCTCAAGAAGATAAGGGAGTGCATCTGTGCTTTTGAAAAAAAAGGGGTTGTGCCTAGTGAGTGTTCGATCATATGTGTGTCAAGGTTCTTTTATTGTGAAGGGGGAGAGAAGTGAGTCTATAAGAGAAAGGTAATAGTACGACCCTAGTAGAGACACACATAAAGAAGAACAATATTTTCAAAATCTAGCAGAATAATCCACAAATATGCGATTACCATTGCAATCATTATAACAAGAAAGATTCGTCTAATATGTAGCATAATATTCCACGAGCATGAAAAATTCATAATAACCGTTAATCACATTCTCAATATGATAAGTACAAAAATGACTAAAATAGTTCAACTACTTTAGCACATGTTAAAGTAAACATGAATTGCAAACATTGACAAAACACTCTTACAAATATTCATAATCCATGCATGAAGAATGTGATGGCCATGAGGCTTTTGATATCAAGAAATATTTCCTAGACACATGTATGAAATTACTACCAATAGCTCTAATAGTGGAGCATTGGAGCCACTCCTTGCTCCTCAAAATAACTAATATTTCTCTCTATTTCCTTGCAAGAGGATCCAAGGTGAAACTCCCTTTTCTCATACAATGAGGGTGTATATAACCAAGTGATGATGCTTCACCTTCCTTGTGACCCTTTCACTACCCCCATGAATATTTGACTTCCTTTGACTTTTCAAATTTACATATGAATGTTTCCTTTGGAATTATACTTTACAATATATTTTCCAATATAGAATTACATAATCCACAAATGATGTGGCACATGATCAGTCATGACAGGACATGGCATGACACCGATGACATGGTTTTCATGATGATTTGTCAGTGCTAAGTTGTATTTATTGTTACTTATTTATTTATGTATTTAATAAGACATGTGTCCAACACTTCGTATTCATGAGAGATATGTCTTCCTCTTCATATATACCCTACAAAGGGTTGAAAATTAGATGGAATCTTCATGAGGTCCTGATATTAGATGTTTTGTTGTATCCATTTATTTATTCATATTATTTTGCGATGATAGTCTTATCGCTTCACCTCCACATGTGTCGTCTATCATGTACTCCTTCTCCGTCTCATTATTCATCATTTTTCCATAAAATTATAGAGTTCCTGCATCTCCAATCCACTCATGACACAATGGCATAAGTCCAATAAACCCCTAGCCTAAGATATTGCATGGCGATCCACTAATTGAGCCAAAACCAGGTGGTAGGCTGACAGAGAGCTCAGTGACTACATAATACCATAGATCAGGAATTCAAGGTTGAGCCTTGAGCCTTGAGGCTACACAATGCATAGTTCAGCGAGATTGTGTAGGAAAATTATGCAGTTTTGAGGCTCCGTGAGTCAAGTTTTAGGGTTTTACTCTATTTTTGTCAACTGTCCAGTTTTGGGAGATAAAGCAGACTTGGTGATTGCAAATTTATGTAGTTAAATAGCTCAATGTTTGGGCTTTGGCTTAGGGACTACAAAATTTGTAGTTAGGGTTAGGCTGGAGGGATTAGTTGCGTAATTTTGGAGGTGAAGGATTGGGCTTGAGCACTAAAACTGTGCAGTACAGAGTCCTAGAAGGTAGAAACCGCCCATTGTGCAATTCCAATGGGTAGGGTTACAACATACGGGAGAGGATTATGCAATGTCAATTTGAGGAAGGACTATGAAGAATGCAGTTGAGGAAGGTTGGATGAGGCTAAGTTATTGGGAATTTTCCAAAATTTGGCTAAATGTGGGATCAGTGAAACTGATGTGAATAGTGATAGGAATTAACTATGATCACACACACTTAGAATGCTTGATGAAACAACATATATCATCTAGAATATATTAAAAACGTATTCCCTAAGTGCGAGAACCTTTACGACAACTTAAAACAAGTGAGAAACTAAAGATACACTTTACAACGACTAGGATGACACTTGTTCGATAATACTTTAAATTCTGGGAATGAGTGAGATGGAGTTTTACATGGTAATATTGAGTTTTTTGCACAAGGATAACCTCTTGAAACAAGAAAAAAAAGATTATGTACACTTTGCAACACTTAACATGCCAAAATACGACAACTGTTAAAGTGAGAATGACACTTTGGATATGTGAATGATAGTGAAAGGAACACATTCAAGAGAAATGATAACATGAAAATGATAGTAATTAGAGTGAAAGAAAGAGAAAGAGACAAAAAATCATGAAAATGACACTCACAAAAACAAAGGTGCATGAAAGCGATAGTTTGAATACTCACTGAAATACAATTCCAAACGTAGCAAGAAGCGAGAAATTTTCGATGTCAATGCACACTGGCTATCGGCATGGATTGGAAATCACAAAACCAGAGTCTTTATGGGTTGTGTTATGCTTTTTCAAGCATACATAAAATAATGAGCTCACAAATGTTTTGTGGACCGAGCATGTGTGAGAAGGTACCCTCGACACTTCCAATCCAAGAAGTGAGCTCAAAATCATAAACTAACCATGAAGTTACTATGAAGCGATCAATCGTAATATCCACATGTGCTTTAAAGTTTGAGTGTAGGAAAAATTTTTGAGGGTGTTTTTCACAAAGTCAACACATGGAGACACACTGGTAGACCTCCAACTTCTCTACCTTGGTCATTTCTTTCATGGAGTATGTTGTTGTTGAGGAAATATTAATTAATGCTTCAAATTATCATGTATTCCTCACTTACCCCTTGTATAAACATATTCATCTTCATTCCTTTACTCTATTAAAAACAAACATAAAATAAATTATCACACAGTGTTTCAAATAAATATAGGGTAATGAAGTTCACGAGCTTTAGA
Organism: Pinus taeda; assembly: GCA_000404065.3. Taxonomy (NCBI): domain Eukaryota; kingdom Viridiplantae; phylum Streptophyta; class Pinopsida; order Pinales; family Pinaceae; genus Pinus; species Pinus taeda. The sequence goes on along the minus strand of APFE031275781.1, from coordinate 46,306 downwards.
TTTTTCAGAGTATAGTTTTTCATATCTAGCATTACTCCACTACTAGCAGGCTTGGATAGCAACCCAATAGAGTCAATTCAAGGAAAATCATTGCTCAAATTCCAGTAGGCCTAGACAATACCCTAAGGAATTTTCTTGCTTCACCTCTCTACATAGGAAGTATTTCTCTTCTTTCTCCTTTGTTTTTTATTTTATGTAAGATTATGTTTCAACATGTATTCATTTCATGAGTGGAAGAGGGATCCTGAATTATTGAGAGCAGGAGAGGTTGTCCATTCAGAAAAGCATATATAAATCCGCTGACATCGATTTTCTTATTTATAGTTTCCCCTTTTACTTCTCTATTTGATTGGACCAATCTAAAAATACAGAAACATGAAAACCTGAGTGTAGACATGAGGTTTCCATAATAAGCATGGAGGTCATGAATCAACATAAGGCTTTCTCAATAGAAGGACTGTATTTTTTGTTGGAACATCATCTACCAAAATGTGTAACCAAGACAAGGAAGAAGGGAAGAGAGTTAGCAAAATGTTACAGTGTCACAAAGTACTTTTCTATTTCTCCACATTCGCTTTTGAGCCAACTGTTGAGTCCCAAACTTGCACTTCCCTATATACCCTCTCAGCCTTCTTTTTCCATTTACCTCATCCACCCAGTTGTCAAATCATTGCATATTAGTCTAAAAAGAGCTTATGAAATGGTTTCCTAACTATGTTTATGACTGTTGTTTGATTTAGATTTTTTGTTCAAACAGCTGCGGAAACTTGTCACTTTCTGCAGCCAACCCAAGTTTCCGCAACCATTTTGTGAAAGGCTATGTTACAGGTGTCCAGTGGAGAAACCGACCACATGGGTAAGATGCAAGTGACGTGTACATGGAGTGTGTCTCCTCAGATCAGCCAAAGTACTCATAAATGGTCATGGTCAACGACTGTCAAAGGAAGGGCCAAATGAGGAGGTTTGCGGTGGCACGACTCTGTTTTGCCCACGTGAAGGTTTGCGTGGCACGATCGTTAGTTTCTAGAGGTATTGGCCCAACTGTAGATCAGCCCGTGAACTGAATCGAGTAGCCACCACTCCACGGATTCAACTGCATAATGACCATAACGCTAGATCTCAGGCCGTGGAGATTTACGTGTCTCTTGGCAGCATAAAATTAGGAATTAGTTACAAGCATCTTCACTTATAAATAACACGTTGATATATGCTGGATAGTTAGTTTTTGAGATGTAATTTTGGCTGTTGTTATCAGCCCACTGTACTGCACTTTAATATATGAGAAGACAACATTCCCGAATTCGATTTGTGACTAAGTAATTGGCTGGCTGAGGTTATAGAGGGCCCCTGTACACCAAAGCTTTGTATAGTTTCTTACTTGCTTTCATTTACTGTTTCTATAATCATTGCTTGTATATATATTGAATTGTTTTGATGTTCATTGCTGTCCATATTTCCTTTGTGTTTTTTTTCATAAGTGTTAGCTGATTGGTGCTTCTTTTACAAGTTTTTGTAGGCAGCTCGGGCAAATTTACATATTTTTGATAACTAATGACATGAGATCATCTTGTCCTTTCTACTGATTTTCATTTACTGAGTTTAATTCCAGCATTATCATTTCTTTCAAGTTTTTTTTTGCTTATTTACTTTTCTTCCATTTAGACATCATATTACTTACCTGTTTATGATTTCCTCTCTATAGCCAAACGACTCAATTAGTAAGGAATTAGTAAGGAATCAGAGTATTACTTGTTGTAGTATGATTTAGTTTGCTTTCCTGCAAGTTAGAGATTGAATTACTTATGTCATTTTCAAGAGTGGAAATATGAATGAGTAGTTAAATCTTAGTTTCCTTTTATGCAATTTAATTTCCTGCAATTTAGATATCATAATGCTCAGCTTGTTTATGATTACTTCCTATAGCCGGAGTGAGTCGAAAGGTGAAGGGTAAGAATATGGGTTGAAGTAGTGTGATTTAGTTTTCTTTTCTTTCAGTCTTTGAGTTGCTTTAAGTTCAGTTTTTATTTTCTTTTTCATACAGTAGTAAGGATACTTGGCCATTGTCACTAGTTCATTGTTTTGGTATGTTTACTTCCTTTTGAGAATTGATTTCATTACAGTCAATTTGGAAACCTTTTTTTTGAGAACTTTTAAGTTTGGAAAATCATTGTAGAAATCACCATTACCATCCATACTTAATTCTCAATTTCGCCATCTCACACTAGGGAATCCACAGAAGATAAACACAAAAACAAACTAAAAAACTCAAAAACGACAAAAGATTAAGAAAAAGGTTATCTTGCACATACAGTGCACTTCACTTCATCAGTTTACGACTACCGGATTGACATTTTAAATAGCAATTTAGGACATACTAAATTCACCAAACATTTTTTCGTCGTTGCCAGGGAAGTGAAACTAGGTAGCCAATTTCTTAAAAAAAATAAATAAATAAATAAAAAATTCAAGGAAGGAAAATTGATAACCTCTCAGAGTATGCTCTCCTCTTGCACTTAATGTGACCTGGAGGATCTGAAAAGAGAAAGCTATTTTTTTAATAGTTTCTTGAGTATACTCTCTTCTTGCACCTAGAGTTACATGGAAGAACATAAAGAGAATTATTAGCCCGACTTGAAGAAAAATAAAAAAATGACATGCATAGAGAAAGAGATTCTAGGGGAAGGTTTTTAGCTAGAGCCAAGAGTTCGATTTTCATAACTCCATCTACTTCAAGGAATAGACAAGAGACACCTCGATCATCTCCAACTCATACTCCTAGCCTTAGGATTCCTAGAGTTCAAGAGGCAGTAGTTGCATTAGGAGACTCTCCCATAGCATCCATCGAATATGAATTAGGAAAAAGATCCTTTCTTTCCTTCTACAGGGAGACACATTTTAATTGAAGAAGTAGAATCACCTGAGGAAGAAGAGGAAGAAATTCCTCCTCGTTCGCCATTAGTAGAGGAACGATAGGACTCTAAAATCTCTGAGGAAGTTATCATGATAAAGGAGGTAGTTAATGGATTTGGTAGAGGTAGAGGTAAAGGAGGGGGAGGAGGAAACAATGGAGGAGGTAGAGGTAAGAATGGGGGAAATAGGGATGGAGATAACTCATTCGGATTTCCTATGGTCGATGAGGATTCTCGAGTAACAATGAAAAATATTTCACCATCTGTCCTCCCAAACTTTCATGGGTTAAGAAATGAAGATCCTGAAACATTTCTATTTGAGCTTGAGGTCGTGTGTCGAACATATGATTATCTAGAAGACTCTAAAAAACTCAAATTGTTTCCTTCAACATTGAAAGGATCTTCTTTGAAATGGTTCATGGGATTACTCACCCAATCCATTAGGACTTGGAATGATATGAAACAATTTTTTTTGGATATATACATGGACTATTGCATGCCTACCAATCATAAGGACGAGGTATTCAAAATGGTACAAAAAGAAGATGAAAACTTAGAGGATCTACTTGAAAGATTTCAGTATAACCTCAAAAGAGCAAAAATGAGTAACCTCAATGAAGAAACGTTGAAATCCCTTCTATTAAAAGCCATTAGAGATGAATGGATAGATATTTTGAACATGATGGGAAAAGGAGATATATCTCAACTTCCACTTCATGATATAGCAGAGCTATCTGTCCATCTCTCAAGGGGAAAATCTAAAACTGGAAAAGGGCCTAGAGATCCTTCTCTCATCAGAGAAAACAAATCTGCAACTGGATCAATAAGTAGGGTTGAGATTGGCAATATGCTTGATGAATTCAAAACTATTATCTTAGGGAGTCTTAGTGAGCAACTAGACACTCTTAAGATACACAATAAGCACAAAGAAGAAGCTGAAGCTTTGGGCATCTTTTTCCCAAAATGTAGAAAGAAACATGCTCTAAGGGAATGTCCCTTGGATGCAAAAGTTATAGAAACATGTGTGATTTGTTCAAAGAATCATGAGACCAAGTATTTTCCTTCAATTCCTAGGCTCAAAACTGTCTTTCAAGAAGATCCAAATACAATTGAGTCTCTCTGTTTTGTTGCAAGGAGAACTTGGCAGGGGCAAGAAAACCAAGGGTTTAACAACTCTATGAACTTTCAAACCCCACCAAATTGGAATCCTTGGCAACAACCTTGGCCCCAGCCACAAATTCCATCTCAATCATGGGTACAAGGCATGCAAAATCCTTATGGGAGATTTGCTCAATTTTATCAATATCCTCCATCTTTTCAGAACCAACAAGCTCAACAATTTCCAAATCAAAATTCACAACTATTGTTGCCATTTCCACAACAACAACCTTCTCAATAGAATCCAAATTCTCAGCTCTTGCTTCCATTCCAACAGAAGCCAAATCAACTTCCTTCCCAGCCATTGCCAAACCCCAACAATAAAAGCCCTCAAAATGCTTACATAATAGAAGGTCAACAATTTCCTACCTATATGATTGTTCCTCTCAATGATGTACAACTCAGATCTGGTAGAGCTTTAGATAAACCTTCTATAGATGCCCAAAATCAAAGCATTTATGAGGAAGATTCTCTTCAAGCCAATAAAGGTTCTGAAGCATCTCTTCAAAACCCAAGCACTCAAAAAGAAAAAGAAAAAGAGTTAACCCCCACAACTCCTATGGTTGAGCAACCTACATCTTCATCCAAACTTCCTTTTCCTGAAAGATTACAAATTGACAAAGGGGTGGAAAAACAAATCTTTTTGTCGGACTGTGATTTTCTAAATGAATTGAAGAATGTCTGTATCAAGATTCCCTTGTTACAAGCCATTAGAGAGATTCCTATTCTAGCAAAAACAATAAAGGAGTTGAGTCTTAAAAGACCAGGAAGGAAACCTAGAGATACAAGAAAAATCCACCTGGTTGGAAAAAGTGCAGATATCATGATGGGAAAAATTACTATGCAGAAGTTTGTAGATCTCGGTAGTCCAATTGTCAAAACACATATAAATGGGGTAGAAATTCCAAATACTTTGATTGATTTAGGGGCTGCTATCAACATTATGAGTAGACATACTATTGAACAACTGAAACTTCCTAATATTCTTCTTACACCTACTTTACTGCAACTTGCAGATCGATCAATTATCAAACCAGATGGTGTATTAGAAGACACTTCGGTCTCCTCAGACTCTTGGGAATATCCAGTAGATTTCATGATTTTAACTCCCAAGAGTAATTTCAGAGGACACCCTCTCATCTTAGGAAGACCTTGGCTAGCCATAGCTGATGCCTTTATCAGTTGTAGGTCTGGAGATATGTATATTTCTGATGGTAATTTGACAAATAAATTCAATCTGTATCCTCCAGCAAAATAAATTACAAAAGTAGGAGATAATGAGTGGGTTGATGATGAGGACACTATACAACCTGTCTTTACCATTTATGAAATCAGTGAAGATAGTCAAATTCTGAACACATTAGAAAACTTTGAAACATCTTCAGAATATGACCACACACAATTTCAATTAGATTCTGACATTGAGTATCTATGATCTACACAAATGTCTCTTTTCTCTATGGAAGAGTTTGGTAGTTTTTCCATTGAGATCTTTCCAGGTAAAACATTGAATATCAACAAAAACATGGAAAGATCACAAGAGGGAGAGCTAACCAAATTCTACAAAAACATGCTACTGCATTTGCATGGGAGTATACTTATATGAAAGGTATTGACCCTAAGACTTGCATTCATGACATCTGCATTGAGGAAAATAGTAGACCAATCAGACAACCTCAGAGAAGGATGAATCCAAACCTTAGGGAGATAGTGAAAGAAGAGCTCCAAAAACTACTGAATGTAAACTTCATTTATCCAATTTCAGATAGCCGATGGGTTTCTCCTTTGGTTATAGTACCTAAAAAGAATCGTAAATGGAGAGTATGCATTGATTACAAGGAATTGAATAAAGAAACTTTGAAGGATCACTTTCCTTTACCCTTTATCAATCAGGTATTAGATACTTTAGCGGGCAAAAAGTACTTTTCATTTTTGGATGGTTTTAGTGGCTATAATCAAATTCATGTAGCACCTGAAGATCAATATAAGACCACATTCACCTGTCCATGGGGAATGTTTACCTACCGAGTTCTTCCTTTTCAATTATGTAATGCACCCGCAACATTTGAAAGGGCAATACTAGGTATCTTTTCTAATATAATCCATGATTGTGTAGAGGTCTATATGGATGATTTTACATTTTATGGTGATTCATTTGAAGAGGCATTAGAAAATTTGGAAAAGGTCCTTATTAGATGTAAAGAAACAAATATTTCCTTAAGTCATGAAAAATGCTTTATGATGTTTACAGAGGGAATTGTTTTAGGACATCATATTTCAGGAGATGGAATTAAAGTTGATAGATCAAAAGTTGAAGTCATCACCAAGTTGCCTATTCCAAATTGTCAAAAAGATGTTAGAAGTTTTCTTGGATTTACTGGATACTATAGAAGATTTATTGAAAACTTCACCAAAATAGCATCCCCACTCTTCAAATTACTTACAAAAGACTATGAATTCAAATGGGATCCTGACTGTCAATCTACATTTGAAACCTTGAAAACAAGAATATCTAAAGCACCCATTTTGAGAGGGCCAAATTGGAAACTTCCTTTCCATATTTCCACAGATGCTTCAGATACAACTCTAGGAGCTATGTTGGGTCAAAATGATTTAATTCCTTATGCCATTTACTACACCAGTAAAAATTTGACTCCCACTGAGTTAAACTATACTGTGATTGAAAAAGAGTTCTTAGCTGTTGTTCATGCAATCAATAAGTTTAGACATTATATAACAGGCTATGAAACTTTTGTCCATACTGATCATTCTGCAACTAGATATCTAATGAACAAACCTGTTACTAATGGCAGAGTTACAAGATGGCTTTTACTTTTACAAGAATTCAATATTACTGTGTTGAAAAGACCAGGGAAACAAAATACAGTAGCTGATTTCTTGTCTAGAATCGAAAATACTAATGAAGATTCTCCTGTAGAGGATAAGTTTCCAGATGAGTATTTATTTGCAGTAACTACTAAGACTCCTTGGTATGCAGATATTGCTAACTATTTGGTTACATGAAAGCTACTTCCACATTTATTTCCTAGTGAAGAAAGAAGAATTATTCAGGAGAGTTCGAATTATTCATGGATTTCTAATGAATTGTTTAAAACAGGGCTAGATTGTGTGATCAAACAATGTGTTCGGGAGGATGAAATGCCTGATATCCTCAAGGCATGTCATGATTAACCATGCGGTGGACACTTTGCTGACAAAATGATGGCCTATAAAATCCTTCCTTTAGGGTATTATTGACCTTCCCTTGTCAGATATGCAAAACAATATGTCAAAAGGTGTGACAGCTACCAAAGAGTTGGGAGACCGAATCTTTCAAATGAAATGCCATTACAACCATAGGTACTCATCGAACCCTTTGAAAAATGGGCTTTAGATTTCATTGGACCTATTAATCCACCATCTAAGCAAAATAAGTATATATTGGTATGCACTGATTATGTCACTAAATGGGTAGAAGCCAAAGCATTACTTGCTGCTACTGAAAATTCAATTGTTAACTTTCTTTATGAGGATATTTTTACTCGCTTTGGTGTTCCAAGAGAAATTGTGACAGATCAGGGAAGTCAATTTACATCTAACTTGATGGAGAAGCTGATGGAAGAATACAAAATCAAGCATAGAAAATATACTCCTTACCATCCGCAAGAAAATGGCCAAGTGGAGTCTACAAACAAAGTTCTTGAGAGCTCATCACCAAAATTGTTCATCTCCACAGAAGAGATTGGGCAGAAAGGCTTCCTGAAGCCTTATGGGCCTACAGAACTACATGGAGGAATACAGCAGGACATTCTCCCTATGAACTTGTTTATGGGAAAGAAGTCCTGCTCCCCATTGAGTTTCAAGTCAAGACTTTCAAGATGGCAGTCCAGTTGGGGATGAATCTATCAAAAGCCCAAAAGCATAGAATGGAGTAGCTGAACGAGCTAGATGAGATCAGACAAGAAGCAATTTAAGGACTGATCTAGTTCAACATCAAAGAGCTAAGTGGCATGACAGATACATCAAAGAGAAAAAGTTTCAAGAGGGAGATTGGGCGCTACTGTTTGATTCCAAGTTCAAAGACTTCAAAGGTAAATTTCAGACCCATTGGCTTGGGCCATATGAAATTGACAAAGTCTTTAACAATGGAGCGGAAAGAATCAAGACCATTGATGAATTTCAGATTCCTCTTATTGTGAATGGCCACCGATTGAAAATTTATCATAAGCCACTCTCAAAAGAGGAATTTGTCAAGATGTTCCAAGAGAATTCTGCAATAAGGATGGTGGAGAAGAATCCTTCTTCCCCACCGAGCCTAGCCTTTGTTTCTTTCAGTTAAAAAAAAAAAAAAAATGTATAAGCCCCTGAAAACCAATCATAGATTGGCAAGTCTTATACAGAAAATATAGAGTGAAAATCAGGGACACCTGACACTCTATATTTTCCAAAAAAACCTCTCTCCTCTCCTTCTTTTTCCATCTTTACTCCACCTCATTTGCCATTTCACTCCATCTCCATCTCATTCACATTTTTGCTTCACTTCACTCCGCTTCACTTTCACTCCATTCCACTCATTTCATTTTCATTTCATCAATAAAAGTTCCTTTCAAGACTATTTTCACTCAGTTAGTTCTTTTCTAACTATCTTTGTTCAGCTAAGTGGGTGTTGTCCCAGTTTCCGCAGCCAGAAACGATTTCCGCAGCTACCACCACTCTATTTTTCAAATTCACAGTCAAAATGTTAGTGAAAAAATCATGAAAATGCAGGTGTAATTGAGAAAATGCCATGAAGACATGGAGCATTTCCAAGAAATCAAGAAAGAACAGTTGGTTAAAAGCTATGAGCAAGAAATGACAAAGTTTCCAAAGGTATGAGCAAAATTTTTTATCAAATAACAATTAAAGTCATGATTATGCATAGTTATCAAACCATAAAAAGTTCTACTATGTGCAATGATTCGATATGATAGCTCCATTACCCACTCCTATTCCATGATATTACTCCACACACCATGCATTCATTTCTTAACGGTCTCATGATGGATTTTCTGGTTTAAACTCAAGTTGACTGCACTTTAATTTGCCACCTGCACTCATGAGATGTGACCAATCCCTTTACGGCTCCTCTCCACTGCATTTCCCGCAGCCATCTATCAAAACGTGTGATCTCCCATACGCAGCCGTTAATTCAAAAAAAAAGATCTCGCCTCCACTTCGTTCACTTACCATTTCATTAAAGATCTTCCTTTTCATATACACGCATTTCAATTTGTGAACTTATTTGTGACTGCTTATCCTCTCTTCCGCCTGTAATCTGAAGCATTCCCATTACCTGCTACCGATTGCAGCCACTGCATTTTACCATAAACCCTGCAACCGATCTACCTTCCCTCTGTTAAATCCTCATACGCAATTGCATCCTCAGTTGAAATTCAAAACAGGGAAAGGAATGGGAAAACTACTAAGGGCAGAGCCAGAAGGACCGAAATATCTAGAAGGTTACCCTCAAGCAAAAGATTTGCTGAAGAAAGCCAAATGGTTACACTTCATCCAAAAGTTTAAAGGCTATAACAAAGAGGTAACCAAGGCTTTTGCACGGTCTTTCAATGGTCAAATGGTGGAGATTAGAGATTTGAAGCTCATGGTGACCGAAACAACAGTAGCAGCTGCCACAGGCTTACCCCAGGAAGGTGGGCGATGGTTCAAAAACAAAAGCGTGGATGAACAGGCATGGAGAATTATGCTAAGAAACCCAGGTATGGACACCACTGTGTTTACTAAAGGAATTCATGTTCTTGCATTGAAGGAAGAATGGGCCAGTCTGTTGTTAGTTATCCAAAAATTTGTCACTTGTGAAGGACGCTTCGGTTCGATGTACATGTACCATGCTAGAATGTTGATGAATTTCTTAGAGAATCAGACTCTTAATTTGCCTTATTTCTTACTGTTGAGTTTGAAGAAGATGAGTATTACAGTCCAAAAACACATAGGCAATATAGAACCTCATCTATATCATCATGGACTTATAAAAATTCTCATTGAGGACCAACTAAAGAAAAACAAAGATACCTGGGAACAATTCTTGATAAGAAACTACTTCCAAGAACCATCTGAGAACTCTGGAAGTAGTACACCAAAGGCACCAAGAAAAAGTAGGAGAAGAGAAAAGAGCACCATAGTCCAAGACTCCCCTACTACAGAAACTCAAGAAGATGGTCAAAAAGAAGAAGAAAACATAACTAAAGAAAAGAAACAGAGGAAAGAGAAAGGCAAAAGGACCATCCAAAAAGTCTACCAATCACCTGAGCCATCCATAGAGGAGGATTATCAACCACTGTCAGAAAGATTAGTACATCTTCAGGCTGCTATAGCAAAGAAAAAGAAAAAGGGAAAGAGAGTATACAAGAAAAGAGTACTAGTCCACCATACTTAAGGAGAAGCACCAGGCTAAGAGGAAAGGGGAGTAAAACACAAATAAAACGGCCCCACTTCATCGACTTGGGTGGAGAGACACCTGAGAAAACTCCAGCTAGCCGTATTCCACCTCGTCCTCAGCCAAGAATTGAAACTAGTCCTCCACATGATGAAAGCCCTTCTCAGCCAGAGCTAGAGAGCAGTCCTCCTCCTCCACTAGATTTTGAACTCAGTCCAAGAAAGACACCTGAAGTAGATCCCAATCAACAGGAGGTATATGACTACTTGGAATCATTAAAAAATCAGCTGCAGGTCTGAGTACCACTCTGCCACTAGATGCACAAGTTCAGTCCTTAAAGCAGGAGGTATTTGAATTAGAGGTCCTAAACAGGCATATCAAGCAGGAAAATGAAGCACTCAAGGAGCAGAGAAAAGTAGATAAAATTATTCATGATAACACTATGCTCCATTTGGGACTATGGCAAAAGAAAAACAAGAAACTGAAGAAAAAGTGCAAAAGTTGAGCAGAGCATTGATCAATCTCAAATTCAGATGTCTAATAAGGAAACCAAGGATGGTGGTAGCACCAAAGAAGAAGAAAAGAGGGCTAGATGTCGTAGCAGAAGCATCAGAACATATGGATTAGAGGGGAATGACTAAATTTTGGTTGCATGAGGACATGCAACACCTTCACAGTGGGGGTATGTTGAGTCCCAAACCTGCACTTCCCCATATACCCTTTCAGCCTTCTTTTTCCATTTACTTCATCCACCAAGCTGTCAAATCATTGCATATTAGTCTAAAAAGAGCTTATGAAATGGTTTCCTAACTATGTTTATGATTGTTGTTTGATTTAAGTTTTTGTTCAAACAGCTACGGAAACTTGTCACTTTTCGCAACCAGCGCAAATTTCCGTAGCCATTTTGTTAAAGGCTATGTTACAGGTGTCCAATGGAGAAACCGGCCACATGGGCAATCTGCAAGTGATGTGTACATGGAGTGTGTCCCCTCAGTTCAGCCAAATCACTCATAAACGGTCATGGTCAACGACGGTCAAAGGAAGGGCCAAATGAGGAGTTTTGCGGTGGCACGGCTCTGTTTTTCCCACGTGAAGGTTTGCATGGCACGATCCTTAGTTTCCAGAGGTACTGGCACAACTGCAGATCAGCCTGTGAACTGAATCGAGCAGCCACCACTCCATGGATTCAACTGTCATAATGACCATAACGCTAGATCTCAGGCCGTGGAGATTTACGTGTCTCTTGGTAGCATAAAATCTAGGAATTAGTTGTAGCATTTTCACTTATAATAGCGCGTTGATATACGCTGGATAGCTAGCTTTTGAGATGTAATTTTGACTATTGTTATCAGCCCACTGTATTGTACTTTACTTTGTTTTATTACTGCACTTTAATATATGAGAAGACAGCATTCCTGAATTCGATTTGTGACTAAGTAATTGACTGGCCGAGGTTGCAGAGGGCCCCTATACACCAAAGCTTTGTATAGTTTCTTACTTGCTTTCATTTACTGTTTTTTTTATAATCATTGCTTGTATATATATTGCGCTATTCTGATGTTCATTGTTGTCCATATCTCCTTTATGTTTTTTTCATAACTGTTAGTTGATCAATGCTTCTTTTACAGGTTTTTGTAGGCAAGCCGGGCAAATTTACATATTTTTGATAACTAGTGACATGAGATCATCTTGTCCTTTCTGCTGATTTTCATTTACTGAGTTTAATTCCAGCATTGTCCTTTCTTTCAAGTTTTGTTTTGCTTATTTACTTTTCTTCCACTTAGACATCATATTACTTACCTGTTTATGATTTCCTTTCTATAGCCAAGTGACTCAATTAGTAAGGAATCAGAATATTACTTGTTGTAGTATGATTTAGTTTGCTTTCCTGCAAGTCAGAGATTGAATTACTTATGTCATTTTCAAGAGTTGAAATATGAATGAGTAGTTAAATCTTAGTTTCCTTTTATGCAATTTAATTTCCTGCAATTTAGATATCATATTACTCAGCTTGTTTATGATTACTTCCTATAGCCGGAGCGAGTCGAAAGGTGAAGGGTCAGAATATGGGTTGAAGTAGTGTGATTTAGTTTGCTTTGCTTTCAGTCTTTGAGTTGCTTTAAGTTCAGTTTTTATTTTCTTTTTTCATACAGCAGTAAGGATACTGGGCCATTGTCACTAGTTCACTGTTTTGGTACATTTACTTCCTTTTGAGAATTGATTTCATTACAGTCAGTTTGGAAACCTTATTTTTTAGAACTTTTAAGTTTGAAAAATCATTGTAGAAATCACCATTACCATCCATACTTAACTTTCAATTTCACCATCTCACACTAGGGAATCCACAGAAGATAAACCCAAAAACAAACTAAAAAAAAAAAAAACTCAAAAACGACAAAAGACTAAGAAAACGGTTATCTTGCACATACAGTGCACTTCACTTCATCAATTTACGAATCCCGGATTGACATTTTAAATAGAAATTTAGGACATACTAAATTGAACAAACAATACCTATGTAATAATGTCTAACTAAAACAAAATATTCTTAGGGAATTGCACACCTCTCCCTTAGAAGGGCACTCAGGATTTCTAAAAACTTACCACAGGGTTAAGAAGGAATTTTTTTGGGATGGCCTTAAATCAAATATTCAAAAGTTTGTGGCGGAATGTTTGGTTTGCTAACAAAATAAATTTGAAACAATTAAGACCACAGGTCTATTACAACCTTTATCCATTCCAAGCCAATGTTGGGAGGAGGTTTCAATGGATTTTATCACAGGTTTACCCAAGTCCGAAGGAAAGAGTGTTATCATGGTGGTAGTTGACAAAATTACCAAGTATGCACACTTTTGTGCATTATCTCATCCATTTAAAGCGAGTACATGTTCTATTGCATTTATGGAAACAATTCAAAAGCTACATGGAAACCCAAAGATGATTGTAAGCGACAGAGATCCCATTTTCGCTGGAAATTTTTGGACAGAATTATTTTCTTGGCTTGGTACTCAGTTAGCTCATAGCTCATCTTATCATCCTCAATCTCATGGGAAAACTGAGATTTGTAAACAAATTTTTGGAAGGATATCTTCGTTGCTTTGTATCTAATAAACAGACACAATGGGTCAAATGGTTGGCTCTATCTGAATGGTGGTATAACACTTCCTTCCATACTGCAACAAAAACGACCCATTTATGGCACTTTATGGATATCATCCACCATCCATCACATCATATTTAAGAGAAAATTCAAAGGTTCAAGCAGTGGAAGATCACATTGAGCATCAACAACAAGTTCTCCAACTCTTAAAGGATAACCTCACCTTGGCACAGAATAGAATGAAACAGCAAGCAGATCAACATCGCAACGAAAGAAGTTTTGATGTAGGTGATTGAGTATTCCTACGGCTACAACCATATAAACAAATGTCCCTCAAGCAAACTAACAAGGACAATAAATTATCACCAAAGTATTATGGTACGTACAAGGAGTTGCAAAAGATAAGTACTATGGCATACAAATTAGAGCTTCCTGCAGCTTCCCGAGTGCACCTAGTTTTCCATGTTTCATCCTTAAAGAAGGTTATAGGTGAAAATCTCCCAATTCAAACAATATTTCTAGAACTTGATGAGGAAGGAAAAATCATATTGGAACCTGAAGCAGTTAAAGAAACAAGAACTTGAAAGCTATGAAATCAATCAATTTTAGAGTATCTCATCAAGTGGAAGAACTTACCCGTTGAAGATTCCACATGGGAGGATGAGTTTTATACAGAAGCATCCAAAACTACTCAAGCATTGAGGACAACACTTTTTTGAAGGAGAGGGGCATGTTAGGTCCCTATAATACTAGTGATTCCCCCATTACTATTGTCAATGCATCCCTTATTGTTATTGTTGTGCCTTTATTGTCCCCATATTATTATTATTGTGCCCCATAGAAGCCCACTATTGTTATTTTTGTGCCCTTATATTATTATTTTTAGGTCGACTTTGGTTATATTGTGACCCCTTAGACTCATATATATAGAAAGGAGGTTTTGTCATTTGAATCATCCAAGAATTGTTCCTTTGTGTAATGTAAAGGAGGTTGCCCCCTCGAAGAGGTGGAATTCTAAGGCGTTTATCTCTCTTTTCTATCTTATTGTGAGTTGGTTTCATAACACTAAGTCACCTTAAGGAAGTGGAACTGATGGAAACACACCATATAGACCTTCCACATCAGCAACAAGACTCTTAGGAACCATCCCAACCTCTCAGGTAAACAACCTCTGAGTCCCACAGAGTTTTTAGACCATTACACTCTTGGACGCTCCCTTAGTATGGGCATGCATGCATATAGAGGGCTCTAGACACTCCCATAGCATGGTATGCCATCATCTAGGGACTTTTCTGCCTAGTGTTGTGCCTGCATCCCTGGGATTTGAGCCACTTTTTCAAGCCCAAAGCCCAGGTCACTGCCCAGAACTATATGAAACCGTGAGAACAGAAATATAACAGTGGAATGATGATACAAATGCAATTACTTAAACAAGGGCTTGACTAGACCCCTACTAGCCATGACAGGCATTTCGTCAAACATATCGCAAATATGTAATCTACAAGTTTAAACAACATATATGGGCATAAGGGTCTCATACTCATCTGAGAATCGCTAAGAAGCATTCATGCCTCAACACATTAGTTGTAGTTTCATGCATTAGGCCATAGATACATTGTTCATTCATTTACAAGTGAAAAAATGATGAGAGCCATACATAGCCACTGCCATAATACATATTCATAACTAGCATAATATCAAAATAAATACCAAGGAAACAACAGCCATATAATTCACATATAAACCAGTATAATATTCATGAAATAAAAAGGGGAAATAACCCTCATATTAATGATGCAAAGGCCAACCATTTGTGGGACTTTCACAAACCACCTGACCATAAACATGGTTGAGCCCAAAATCTATTCAGCCAGTCACCCTCATACCATATTCCAAGCATGAATGTGGTATCTCATAAAACACATCAATCCAAAACCATCCAGGGCTTTCAGAGGCCAACCACCTCAACCCATAAAACAGTGATTCCACCTAATGGTTTGACATCACAAGACCATCATCAGATTGGTCTTTACCGAAGCCTTCCAAGGGTCCAGGGTGTTTGTTCCAACCAAGGCTTCTAGGACTAGTAACTCAACCCATAATTGTTGCTAGGCTTCCAGATCATTTTTCCAACCATAATTTCCAGGACTAGTAACTCAACCCACTAATGGCTTCCATATCATTTGTCTAACCAAGGCTTCCAAGCCCAGTACCTCAACCCAAGTTGTTACAGGGCTTCCAAAGTTGTCCAACCAGGGCTTCTAGGAACTAGTAACTCAACTCAAGCTAGCGAAACATGAGAACCAACTAGAAAAACAAAGAAATAACTACACAAAACCATGGTCATCCAGGAAATGGCAAGGCTAGGAAAATCCACTGTCAATCCAGGAAATCCTCCATGCCAGTGACAGATCATGACCAATAAACCACATGCATATGTCATGCATGACAAAAATAGTGAGGAAAATATACATGCAACTCAATACCTATAATAAAAACTTGTTGTAGTTGTTGATCCCAGTGTCCTCTTGTGGTTTCCTGCTCTTCCTTTATCTTCTTGATTCAATACTCCAAGCATGCCACACTCCTCCAAGAGTGCCCCAAGAAACTCAAGTGTCCAAGAGTATGAGAGAGAGAGAATAGAGAGAGAGATCCAAAATTGAAATGAAAAAAATCTGTGAACTGATCCTTACAAGCCTTTTTATTAATGAGGCCTCTATTTCTTCATTTTCCATTATTTTCCTTCATTTTCCTCCTCACATGAAACTTCTGACCTTTCACCTCCCTTTTCTCCTAATTTCCATTATTTTCATAAATAAATGTGCCAAAATGTCACTTTTCCTTTCCAAAGCCTTTGCCATTGCATTTACCAATTTCCTTAGCCATTAATTAATAACAATTTATCCTCATCGCTATGTTTTCTCCCAACATTCAGCTTGGAATAAGTGTCCCATCAACTGTGGTTATTATTTTTCCTCTATTAATTTTTATTACATGGAATTTTCACCGAGGTTATTACAGAACCATCCCCCTTGGGGGAACATTGTCCTTGGTGTTCAACAACACCTACAACCAACAAAGATGTTCTAAGCAAAACATACTTCCCATGGAGCTTTATAACTTAGCTTGTTGTAGTATTTACAATGATCATCCTTTTGAGAAGGAAACCAACATGAAACATAACAAGTCTAACATCATAATGACATGACATCCATACCTCTTATTGGAGCTTTATAAGTTATAACATAGCTTGTGGCAGTATTTATATCCATATACATGTGTACATATACCAAACATCACCAAAACATGTACCAAAAACATATACCAAATACATTTAACAAAACATCTGCTTAACCAACGAATAAGGAAGTATACATAACTCGCATCTAATCCACCATCTCCCATGTAACTTCATCGAGCCCAAAGTGATTCCATTTCACCTTATCCTGCTTGATTGCTTGGTTCCAAAGCATGAGCATATTTCTCTACAATATACATTGCGGTTCCGGCTAGAATTCTTTTTTTGGCTCCACTTGCAATACAGACCAATCAATCACATGATCATCATCTTTGACATACTTTTTAAGAAATGAGACATGGAAAACATCACGGACTTTCATTATCGTATGCAGTGCAAGTCGATAGGCTACTGGCCCAATCCTCTCAATAATCCTGAAAGGTCCACAAAACTGGGTTGCCAGCTTGGCACATGACCCAATTTGCAAGGAGCTCTTCTTCGGTTTGATGTGAAATTACACATGTTCCCCAACCTGGAACTCCTTAAACAACCTGTTTCGATCTGCATAGCTCTTCTACGTATCCTGTGCTACTTTCAAATTCTTATTAATTACCTGTATTTCCCGCTTCATGTCTACCAACATGTCTGATCCAATCAACACCCTATTAACTGGATCACTCCAACTGATGGGAGTATTACAACTTCACCCATACAATGCCTCAAACATACTCATCCTCAGTGATTCCTGATACCCATTGTTGTAATAGAACTCTACCAGTGGAAGTTACTCTTCCCACTTCCACTGTTGATGCATCACATACATCCTCAACATGTCCTCCAATAACATACTGACCCTCTCTGTCTATCCATCTGTCTACAGATGATAAGTTGTACTGAAGGCCAACTGTGCCCAAACATGCAAATAACTCCTTCCAAAACTTGGAAGTGAAATTTGCATCCCTGTCTGACACAATCTTCTTCGAAAATCCATGCAATCTGACCACTTCCCTAATGAATACCTATGCTACATCACTCGCTAATAATGTAGAGTTTATTGGAATGAAGTGTGTTACATTTGTCAACCTGTCCACCACTATCATGATGGAATCATGATGTCTCACTGTCCTCAGCAAACCTATGATAAATTCCATGGAAATGACCTCCCATTTCCACTCTAGAATCGTAATAGGCTGTAACAGTCCACCTGGATGCCTACACTCTACCTTCACCTACTAACATTCTAAACACCTAGCCACAAACTCTGCTACATCTCTCTTCAAGTTCGGCCAATAATAGAATTTATTCATTGTTGTCAACGTCTTTTGATAACCTGGGTGACCCGAATATGGTTTCGCATGAAACTTCCACAAGATCACCTTCTTGAGCTCACTGTTAACTGACACATATATCATGTCTCTAAATCTAACCAATCTGTCTACCGTGAGACGATAGTCCACATCCTGTGCACCTGCATTTGTACCTGTACCTGTACTTGTACCTATATCACTACATGTACCTATACCTATACCAAAACACGTACATGTACCACTACCTGTACCACCACCTAAACTCTGCTACAACCTATGCACATCTCCATATACCTGACATCCTACTGACTTGCTTGCAAGGTCCTATCCTATAAGTCTGTCCCATATGAGCTCATAATTGTTAAGTGATTTACTTGTATTCGTCTACTAAGAGAACTTGCCACCCTATTTTCTTTACCTTTGATATACCTGATCTTAAAGTCGAACTCACTGATCGTGGCCAACCACCAAAACTATTTGCCATTCAGATTCGGTTGGTCAAATAGATACCGCAAACCATTGTGATCACTCATCAATACAAACCTCCTACCAATCAGATAATGCCTCCACATCTTCAATGCATGTATGATCATTGTCAACTCAATATCATGTGTGGTGTAGTTCTTCTCATGCTCATTCAGATTTTGTGACTCATAGCATGCCACCTGAACATCCTGAATAAGGACTCCACCAAGTCCTATCTTGCAAGAGTTTGTACATACTACAAACTCTTTGTCTAGATCTGCATTCTTTAACATTGTTGCATGTGTCAACAACTACTTGAGCTGCTCAAAACTAGCTGCAAATTCCTTTATCCATTCGAACTTCTTACCTTTCCTTTGCAATGATTTGCTAGGATAAGCAATCTACAAGAAGTTCCTGATAAACCTCTTGAAATAGCCTACTAACCCCATGAAATATCTCACCTCATCCACATTCTTGGGAGCTTCCCACTCCATGATATCTCTTATCTTCTTTGGATCCACAATTATGTTATCCTTGGAGACAACATGTCCCAAGTACTGTACTTCAGTCTAAAAGAAACTACACTTGATGAGCTTAGCATACAATTGATTCTCTCTCAACAATCTCAAAACTTCTTCTAAATGCTCGACATTCTCTTCTTCATTTTTAGAATATACCAATATATCATCAATCAACACAATAACAAACTTATCCAAATATGGACACAACACACTATTCATCAAGCACATAAAGGTAGATGGAGCATTAGTTAAACCAAATGAAACTACAACAAACTCAATGATAGATGTCTGATGGTTTGCATGTCTATTATCTAGCACTGCATAGAACCTAGGAATACTTTGTCCAACATCTCCCACTGTTTGTTCCTCCTTAGCACTGTATATCTGAGGCCTACCACCTTGATTATGCAGACAACCTCTCCAGCAATGATCTTTGCCACAAGTCCAACACTTTATGGGCTTCCATCCTACATCCTTATTTTGTTCCTTAGATCAAAGTCCATGTCCTTTGTCTGGTGCATTAAACTTCTTCGATGGCACTGCATTCTCTTTATTAGATGTACCCTAAGGTCTTGCTAACTTCTTGTTCCATTTTCCTTTGTTCCTTTCATTACCTTTCTAGTTTGGCTTAGTCTCATATTTGCGCTTTGATTGTTCATAGCAATGCTTTAGCTTGCAGATGGCCTCCTCCAATGATCTAGGCTCATCGAACTCAATATTCTCTTTGAACGCAAACTGTAATCCACTAATGAACCTTTGAATCTTGGCCTTCTCCACCTTGAGGTAAGGCGCATGCCTCAATAGTTCCAAGAACCTGCTAGTGTACTCCTCATATGTCATCGATCTCATCTTTAACTCTTAAAACTCTTTTGCCCTATCATCAAACTATCTCTCTGATAGGTCCTTCTTCTTGAATAGTCTCTTGAATTCATTCCAGGTCAAGTCCTCCTCATGAATACCTCTGACATTCTTCACATCTTCCCACCAAATATCTGCTTTACCTTTGAGACTAAATGTAGCTATTTTGGCTTTCATGTTCATTGAGTAATCATGCAACATGAAGAACTTCCTCATGCCAAGCAACCATGCCTTTGCATCCTATGATTTCTTCATCTCCCCATCAAATGTAGGTGGCTTTTCTTTCTTAAATTCATCTGGAAAGTATCCCCTATTACTCCTCCCTTAAGGATGATAACAATGACGATCATAATGCCTATCTAAACCAAAACTAGAATAGTATATGTTTCCATCACCTCTCCTATCTGGAGTATCCAACAACCTTCCATCTCTCAATTTGTCATCTCTATCTGACTTGTGACCACCACGAGACCCACTACCATATTCCCCATTAGTTATGTCCTCCTACTCATGGTTGATCCGAAGTGGTCCCTGTCACTGCAATTCTGACAAACTCTGAAGTATCACAGCATTTACCTCTGCTTGTTTCTCGTGTGCCTATGTGATTTTGTCATTGTCAACCTTACAACTCCTTATTTCTTCCTTTAAGCTTCTTAGTGTGTCTTCTAAATTAGAAGAGTGCTCAACACCATGATGCTCTTGTAGAATTGAGACTTCTAACCGATTATAAATCAATTTTAAATAAGATCAATTGCATCTAAGAAAACAATAATAACAAATAGAGCAGTTAGAAGTTTAGGTACAAAAATTAAAGTATTATAATATACATATATTTTTTAGGTTAGATTTAATGAATTAATTTTACGCATAATTGGGGTAATATTTGAAATTTAATAAATGTATTATTAACCTAGCACTGAATATAATAATATTTTAATTTTAAGGGAGTTAGAGGGCGTTTGACTAGGGTTCTTGAATGTTAAAGTAGCCGTTAGAGTGTTTTAGCTGTTGGAGTCTCTGCTTGGACTATTTATATCGATGGGCTAGATCTGTATTTTCAACTTGTCCTGACGATGAACCACATTGGTTGGTTCGAAACGCGTTGGCAGAAATATTTCTCATGTGATTTACGCTGAAGTCTTCCTTATAACCATGATGCTCATCCGATCCATAGGGAGAGTCTCGGGAACTATATTCTACCATCTTGCTAGTCATCTTTGATATTCTTCCTGCAAGGTATATCATGTCAGCTAATCCAAATCATAATAAACTAATGTACCTTAGCATACTTCGATGAGGGTAGCTCATCTGCAAGATCAACCAGTCACCATAATACATGTATAACATAAACATGACAACATATAGAAATATAACACATAAGCATATAACATTGTACCCATCATTCTAGCTAGAGTCAAGTCATCAATGCATGACCATATTAACTACACATACCACGACCTCATGCATGACAACAGTCACCACATCACTGCACACTTGACCACATGTGAATACTAACGTGCATAAACAATTCATAATCAACCATACACTCATGACGACACACTCCACAACAACACCATCAACTTCCCATGGCAACATCACTACAACCATGACCCATATCATACAAATGCAACAGGCACATGGTATTACAACACAAGAAACACATATGCAACTGACATGAATGCATAACCAACAAACATTCCATCCAGTCTTAGGGGTGAGCCATGCTATGATACCACTCTGCAACACCCTCCTCCCACATCTACCCAAGTAACCAACCAACAGGGGTAAAAATGTGACAAGAAGTTACTGTGATATGATTCAACCTCCTAAATCACCTTAAGGAAGTGGAACCAACAGAAACACACCATATATATCTTCCACATCAGTGAGAAGACTCTCAGGAACCACCACAACCTCTTAGGTAACCAACCCTAAGTCCCACTGATTTTTTAGACCATTACACTCCCAGACGCTCCCTTGATATGGGCATGCATACATCCAGAGGGCTCTGGATGCTCCCATAGCATGGTATGCCATTGTTCGGGATTTTTTTTCCCAGTGTTATGCTTGCGTCCCTGGGATCTGGGCCACTTTTTAAGGCATAGAGCCCGAGTCACTGCCCAGAACTATATGACACCTTCAAAATAGAAAGATAACAATGGAATGATAATACAAATGCAATTACGTAAACAAGGGTTGACTGGACCCCTACTAACCATGAGAGGCATTTCACCAAGCATATCAAAAATATGTAATATACAGGTTTAAACAACATATATGGGCATATGGGTCTCATACTCATCTTAGAATCATTAAGAAACATTGGTGCCTCAACACATTAGTTGCAATTTCATCCATTAGGCCATAGATACATTGTGCATTAATTTACAAGTGAAAACATGATGAGAGCCATACATAGCCACAGTCATAATACATATTCGTAACTAGCATAATAGCAATAGAAATACCAAGGAAACAAAAGCCATATAATCCACATATAAACCAGTATAATGCTCATGAAATAACAAGGGGAAATAATCCTCATATTAATGATCTAAAGGTCGATCAGTTGTGGGACTTCCATGAACCACCCGGCCGTAGACATGGATGAGCCAAAAATATCTTCAACTAGTCACCCTCATGCCAAATTTCAAGCATGAATGTGGGACCTCATAAAACACATCAATCCAAGGCTTCCAAAGGCCAACCACGTTAACCCATCAAACAATGATTCCACCTCACGATCAAACATGACAAAACCATTATCATATTGGTCTATACCCAAGCCTTCCAGGGCTGTAGAGTGTTTATTTCACCCAACGCTTCGAGGACTAGTAACTCAACCCATAGTTATCGTTGAGCTTCCAAAGCGTTTTTCCAACTAGGGCTTCAAGGACTAGTAACTCAACCCACCAAGAGTTTCTAGATTGTTTGTCCAACCAAGGCTTCTAGGACTAGTAACTCAACCCAAGTTGTTATAGGGCCTCCAGAGCATTTGTCCAACCAGGGCTTCCAAGAACTAGTAACTCAACCCAAGCTAAAGGAAACATGAGAACCAATCAAAAAAACAAAGAAATGTACCCACAACACCATGGCTATCTAGAAAATGGCAAGTCTAGGCAAATCCACTATCAATCCAGACAATCCTCCATGCTAGTGACAGATCATGACCAGTAAACCACATGCATATGCCATGCATGACAAAACTAGTGAGGAAAATATACATACAACTCGGCCCCTGCAAGAAAAAACTTTTGTAGTTGTTGATCCTGATGTCCTCTTGCACTTTCCTTCTCTTCCTTTGTCTTCTTGCTCTAAAACTCCAAGTATGCCACACTCCTCCAAGAAACTCAAGTGTCCAAGAGTATGAGAGAGAGAGAGCTCCAAAACTGAACTAGCAAAAGTCTTTGAACTAATCCTCATAAGCCTTTTTATTAATGAGGCCTCTGTTTTCTTCATTTTCCATTATTTTCCATTATTTTCCTCCTCCCATGCAACCTATGACCTTTCACCTCCATTTTCTCCTAATTTCCATTATTTTCATAAATAAATGTGCCAAAATGCCACTTTTCCTTTCCAAAGCCTTTTCCATTGCCTTTGCCAATTTCCTTAGCCATTAATCAATCACAAGTGATCTCTATTTTCTTCATTTTCCATTATTTTCCTGCATTTTCCTCCTCACATGCAACCTATGACCTTTCACCTCCATTTTCTCCTAATTTCCATTATTTTCATAAATAAATGTGCCAAAATGCCACTTTTCCTTTCCAAAGCCTTTTCCATTGCCTTTGCCAATTTCCTTAGCCATTAATCAATCACAAGGGATTCCCATCACTATGTTTTTGCCCAACATTCAATTTGGAATAAGTGTCCCATCGACCGTGGTTATTATTTTGCCTTTATTAACTTTTATTTCATGGAATTTTGTCCAGGGTTGTTACAAAGTCAAACCATGGGGTCTATTTCTTCGATGTCAAAAGAATAATTCCCCAAAATCATAATTTATTTAGAAATTTTATTGCATTATCACCATTCCTAAAGTTAGCTACAAACCATCCTTTGAACAAAAAGTAAAACATTAGGGTATATATTAATCAAGATTGCATAACACGTTCACCCAAGAACCAAGAGTTTTCTCTAGGATTTTTTCCCCAAAATACCTAACAACTAGGCCCTTTCCTACATCAAAATACTTTTTGTACGCATAAAACATTCTCCCACCACTATGCGTACATATTATTTCATTGACCTAACACACCTTCACATCTCCTTGTTGAGCTTAACCTTTGGGTTCTATGTCTCTACCTCATGGTGGCTAACTCCTAAGGAGCTCTTGAGCACTAGCATCTACAATGAATCTTATTTATTATAACCCTTATCCTCCCATATCCCTAGCAATGTTTCTTTTGGAATGAAGAAATTCAGTGCTAAAATTAACTACATAGTACTATGAACTCCAACAATGTGTGTATGATAAATTGGAGGATAAATATTATTGCTTGGAATAAAGTTTGAATACAATTTTTATAGAAAACCTTCCACCATATACACCTTTCCTTTTACAAGATATATAGATTTTGATGCGTGATTACATAAATGGTACAAAGGTGACATGAGACTAGAGACATATGGAACTCCAAGTTATGAGAGATCCAAGGGATTTGACAAAACACCATCACATAGAGGTGAAGATATATGAATATGAGAAAAATGACTATGGTAACTAGTTTGGAATAAAACTAATACCAACCTCGATGTATCACCGTCCTCTTTACTACTTTAACCATTGACATCACCCTTGTTTGAATGATCCTATCCCCATTCACATACCAAAGAAGTTTTGCATGATCTTTAACATACATCGAGCAAATTACTTCTAGCAAAGTCTTTAATGCTCTATTCAATTATCTCCACTTCATTTGAAAAAATTTCCTTTGTCGAATGTAGTTGACATCCTAGCGAGAGAATAAGAATTGTGGAATCAAGAATCAAATTTGAAGGGTAATGTCATATTCCATTTAAAGGTTACTGTTAATTTAATCTTTTTATTTGAAAACCTTAAATATATTATGCTTTTGATTTGAACATGAAAAAGAAGGTCATTAATTATGATTAAAATTTAAAGAACTCAACCACTATAATTTTTAACTAAAATTTCATGACCTTTAGCACTACCACGTCAAGAGTGTATCCAAGTTCTATCAATTTTTATACGGAAATGGTACACACTATCTAATCTTGGAATATAAGAGTAAAATAAAACCATTGCCATACAAATCATGAATGAATAATGTAAGTATAACCTGATTGAGAAGAAGCTTATAGATCGATAAGTAACACTTTTCACTCTAAAACCACCATCATTTTCTTCTTGAAATACATCTAATATAATATTTCATGAAACATGAGAGATTCATGTCTTGATATGAGATGCATTGAAGATATGTTAATTTGTGCTCATTAGAAGTGCTCTAGAAAATCAAAGTGGAGATTAATGAGGTTTAATATCCAATTTTGAGATTTACAAGGTTTTTGTTATAAATTCTACTTTTTGGAAATGATTAAAGTTGTTCTAGACTAGAGGTTATTTCTCTTGTAATTATGTTTCAATTACCATGTAAAATGAGTCTTATAATTTACTAGGAATATATTTTCCATGGGACATATATAGAATGGAGTTTTTGCTCTACTGAACATAAGCTCCTTAAAATCTTATTTCATTACAACTCTACTTGTAAAATGAGAGAAAATACATTATTTCCAAAACAAGTGAAATAATGTTTGTCTTTTCTCATGTGGAAAATATCTTTATATTCCATACGAGGAATATACATGATCTTGTCCTCATTGGACTATTCATTCTCAACAATAAGGCTCAAAGCCATTACACCAAAGCTCATCATGTTACTTGAGGGAATTGAACTTGAGTGGGGAGGATTCGAAACATTCCCCTCAACCACTCGAAATAAACCCAACTAATGAAATAATGTTTAATTATTATATATACTACAACATATTTTTGTGATACTCGAGAGAAACTACTTGAAAGCTTCATATTATTTTGCAATACTTATTTATCCTTTGTTTCTAATGATTAAGAAATTTAGAGGATGCAACTCATCCTTCTCCAAGGTTACATTAAAAATGAAAGGACTTAATATTTAAAGAGAATATCAAATGGTGAAAGTACTTTCATGAGAGGAATAAATAATAGCTTAGATTCTACTATTAGTGACCTATCATGTGTTCCCATTAAGACACATAACAAGTTTTCAAAAACAACAATATAAAATAATGGCCTTGCATCTCATTTTTTATGCAATGTTCTTTTTTCTTTCTTGCTTTTGCAAAACCATTAATTTTCACATACCAATAATTATTTTCCCACTTAATGATAATCTTTAGTATCTATTGATATCCTTTCAATGATTAAGGATGTAGGAAGGTGGGCAGAGTCAATAATCTCTATATCAATCCAATCTATGGTCATGTTGTGAGTATCATCATGGCTAGGAAAGCATCTTGTGTAAGTTTTACAATTACTATAATGTCCATTGTTCATACAAAAATCGACATTGAGATTAGATATGAAATGAGTTATAATGTACATATGGAAAAATAAAACATAAAGTTGTTGAAAATGGTGTTAATATTAATACTATTACTTACTAATTTCCTTTTGAATTTGAAATCTTTATATCTAAAAAATAAACATTGGCACATCCTAAAAGTGATTACCTTTAAATGCAATGGTATGAAATTATCCCCACTTTATAATTCACAAGCAATTATTTATTTTAAATTTCTTTAGCAAGGAAATTATTCAATGCCCTTCTATGATAGGTTAAAGGGCCCTTGAAGGGTCATGGAAGCTTCAAATATGATCCCTAATTGCATGAGGAATGATTGTGGACTGAAGATTTGTTCCTACTAAAACCCAAGCATGAGCATTTAAGCATTCATGTTCCTAATGTTGAAAGCATCCTCTTTCATTTTAACTAGTGAAACCACATGATGTCATCCAAAATCCTTAACTTTTATGAAAATATCAACTTCCTCCATCTCATGTGAAACATAGTCTACTTCTTCATCATACATCACCATTTATTTGGTCTAACCCTATTGTTAGTCATTTCTTTAGTGGCACAAATGTTTTTCCTATCAAAAGATCCCCTTTAACTAAAAAACCTTAAGCACTTTGGAGCTTTGATCAAATCCATCAACTTGGGCACCAAGACACAGTTACTCATGGATCTTTATGAACACCATCATATCGAATCTATAATACTAACAAGTGATCAAAATTTGTGTGGTCTGGATCATGTTTTTTTTTTCTAAGTAAGGTTAATCTATTAATATGATACAAAAAATGGGAATTACAATGAGGCTTGGCCACAGAGGAACCAAGCCTCAATCATCACACAGTCATAATAATTGTCCTCGACTACCCCAACAGAGGGGAAACCAGTCCAAAAATAGGTCCCAAAAAAATAACCCACACAGGGGTAACGAGTTTAAACAGAGCATTACTGAGACAATGTAACCAGATCATAATTTTAACCTGAAGACACATAAAAACTAAACATAAGCTGAACCAACAACATGAAAAAATGTCCACCTGGCTAGCACGACACATGGCACTTAGTCTTCCAGAGCTGGCTCCTCCACAATCGGACACGCGTACTTGTCTGGGTTGTCTTCCTCGTCCGACTCGCCACGTCCCTACGCTTGTTGGCCTCCCTCCATGCTGCATGCCCCAACACGCGGGCCTGACGTGTCACCTTAGCGACTACCAGAAGCCTACGTGTAACTGGGATTACCCATCTCAACATGCTGACTAGCAGAAATAGCTTTGCCATGCATTCTAATTCGACCTTCATCAGCTTCCCGTTCACCAGTGATGTTCAGGTTCCTGTTGCTCGGGCCTGCTCTGTTTGCCTCCTCAAGAGGATCATCCAGAGGAACATGGGGCTCGGTTTCTTCCGTGATGGCAATTGAGATGGTGGCTACGATAATAGGGCAGTTCAGAGAGCTATGGAAGTGAAATTGCATGGTGTGAGGAGTAGGATGTAGAGGCAGGGGAAAGGTTACAGTCCGAACTGCTGCATCTCCACAACCTAAGCTATGGAGCTAGGCTCTGCCTTTGCCACTTTGCGTGTCTGAGTACCGGCCCGTAAAACTGTGCGAGTTGGGATTATCGGCAGAGGAGGTAGGGGAGGCTGAATCAAAGCTTGGCAAAGCAGGGGAATGAGAGCTGTCGCCTCGCGTGGCCCCTCTTCGACTGTGCATACGATGGCGGACCATGGTGGGGATGGGAACAAGGAGAGTATCAGCAGGGACAGTGGAGGAATTGACAGAGGAGCTATGCAAGGGGGTTACAGAGGGATTGAGGTCATGAGCAAGATTGCAGAGGTTGGTGTGGGAATGGTGGAAGCCATTACCCAAATCAATACAGCTCAACAGCCAACATCTGCGGCCAGTGATGGTACGCACATTCGGCTCTCCCGCCTGCAGAGGACAGACACAGTGAATCAAGGGGGGTAGAATAACACAAAAATTCTCCAGCTCCATTGTTATGTGGGCAATGGCTCTGCCTCGGCCTGTGTAGGCATTAAATGGCTCCTGCGAGGTGCCATGAATGCCATTCAGGGTGGCATGGGGAAAGTTGCAGGGGGCCATGTGGCCACCCCGTCCTCCACCGCTCTGTCTTATCATATTAACTCCTGGGATTAACACCTGCATCCAGGTGCGTTCCTTCTTCCTGAACCATTTCATTCTGCACCAATTCATTGTATTCTTGTATCTGAAGAGTAGTGGCCATAGAATTAAGTGTGCCAGCATAAAAAGACCTTCCACTATCTACCCCAATGTTAGCGAGAAGGTCTGCTACTTTATTCCTTTCCCTATGAGAGTGTTTAAGATTTACAGCTCTGTGGGTTGAGAGCCAGTTTTCAATGTGCTCAAGACGCTCTGCCAGTCTCCAACTGCTTCCTACCTTGTGCGAGGGCGTCCCTTGCAGGATCTGATTTACCATGTTGATGAGATTTTGGGAATCCCCTTCAATTATAAGAGGGAAGAAAGCATGGAGCTGAGCAAGGAGAAGTCCTTGCCATAGCCCTTCTAATTCCACCGAGTTATTTGTATCCCGGCTAATTGAGTCAAAATAGGATAGAAGCGGAACGCCTTTGTGATCTCTGAAGACTCCTCCATATTCTGCTTTACCTGGATTACCTTTAGATGCCTCATAAAAGTTGAGTTGAATCATGTGCTGGGGCGGAGGGGTCCATCTGTCGTCTGTCTTTCCTTTTGAGGAAGTTTTGCTCTGTTTTTCATGTGTACTATTCCATTGAAGGTTCCAGTTTGCCCAGATAGTTTGTTCCTGAGGGATGTCTAGATAATCTTCTTTGGACCAGGCTTGAAGCATCAAGGTTTCTTGAAGGTTTTGACCTGTATTATTCCATTGAACTTCTAAGGAGGAGGCTTAGTCCTTGAAGATGCGACGATTCCTTTCTTTCCAAACATTCCACATGAGGAATCCTGGGATTAGTTTCCATAGGGAATTTAACAGTTTGCTTTTGTAAGGCTTGTTTGCCCAGGAATGGAGAGTGTTAGAGATGTTCTCCTTGACTCATCCTTCCTTTTGACATCTAAACCTTACTTTTTCCCAAAGTCTATTTTCCAGTGGGTAGGAATTGAATAGGTGCTCGATGGTTTCTTCCACCTTTTTGCAATTGGGACACATAGAAGGCCCATGAAAGCTTCTTTTCCGTAGGTTGTCCCAAGTGAGAATTTTATTGTGGCATAACAACCAGAGGAAAGTGGAGACTTTTGGCCAAATGGTGGGGGCCCAAACTTTGTTCCAAAGTGGCTCTTTGATTATTTGAGTTCTTATTGTCAACTTGTAGGCTTCTTGTGTAGAGAAAGTTCCTTTTTCTTCATAACCCCATCTGATTTTATCCCTTTTATCAGAGTAGCGAATTTTCCTGTTTGAGAGCTCTGTTTACAGACAATCCTTGGTGAGATGAGTGCCTTGCTTGATAATGTGATCCGAATTTATCCATTGCCTATATCCTTGAGCATGGGCATGCGTCCAGTATTGATTTACCTTTGCCATCAGTTTCCCTTCCCAATCATGTATGTGTTGAGGTTCAACAAGGTTTTTCAACTGAGGTATTTGCTGCCAGGAGTCTTCCCAAAACTAGGCACTACTACCATCCCTTATTTCCCAGAAGTTGTGCTGTTGTATTAGGTCCTTATGTTGTTTGGCGGTGTTCCAGATGAGAGAACCTGATCTTACTTCTGTGAGTCTAATTAACTTATCCTTTGGTCAGTTATTAGCGTATTTCGTTGTCCAAAGGTTAGCCCAGGGTGTATGTGGCTCCGAGATCCATTTCCACCAGATGCGAGCTCCCATGACCGCATTACTATGCTGAGGATCACGAAGCCCAGTACCTCCATATATTTTTGGGAGGCAAACGGTGTCCCATTTTACTAGAGCCCATTTTCTCTTTTGGCTTGTGTTTCCCCACAGGAAATTTCTTTGGAGATTTCTAATTTTCTTTGAGGACCCATTTGGGAGCTGCCATGACTGAGAAAAGGTAGAGCGACATGGATTGCAGCACGGCTTTGATTAGGACTAAACGGCTGGCCATGTTTAGCACTCAGTAAGTCTAGGAAGAAAGGCGAGCTTCTAATTTTTCCAAAAGTAATTTCCAAGAAGAGTGCTTTAAAGCAGAGTCCATCATGGGAGCTCCCAAGTATTTGGAGGGAAGAGCAGCTATTGAAAAACCCAGGATTCAAGCAATAGATGCTTTGGTTGTAGCAGGGGTGTGAAAGAAGAAGATCTGGGATTTGGTCTTGTTAGTGCAAGCCCCGGAGGCATCCGAAAAGTCAGACAAAATGGTTTTTAATTTGAGAGATTCCTCAACTGAGGGATGGCCAAATAGCATAATGTCATCCACAAATTGCTAGTGGGTGAAGACCGAAGATTTAGGGAAAGAAAGACCTCTTAGATGCTAGGAATGAAGCGCTTCTTTGATGCAACGTCCCAGTCCTTCCACCATTAAAACGAAGAGGAAAGGGGAGAGGGGATCACCTTGCCTAATGCCTCTAGAGGGGCGAAAGGGAGAGGAGGGGATCCCATTGATCAGGATGGAGAAGAAGGAAAAGGAAATAAGACTCATGACCCATCTAACCCAAGGAGGAGAGAAGCCAAAGGCTATCAGCATTTTTTGTATATAATTCCAGCTTAAACTATCAAAAGCTTTAGAAAGATCGATTTTTAGGAGCATACCTACCTTTTTGAATTGGTTCAAAGAGTGTATAATTTTGTGAGTGAGAATGATTCCATCCGTGATTTTCCTTCCTTCCACATAGCCAGATTGCTCAGGAGATATGAGGAGTGGTAGTAGAGGTTTTAGTCTGGAAGCAATGACGTGGTATGGATCTTGTTATGGATATAGTTGGAGGTCATTATTTGGACCAAAATTGTTGAGTGGAGGACTCGAAGGACTGTCTCATGAAAACTCTATTTATGTGCCTTGATTTCTTCTCCAAAAATGAAGGATCCCTTGAGGGATGCAGGTGGTGATAGTAGTCCATTTAGGGCCGCCAAACACAAGAAGTGCATTAAACAAAATAATGTTTGATAAATTTGGTCTTGAGTACAGAGGCAAAAGTAAATGGTGTTGTAAATATGGTGAATTTAGCACTAGTTTTTTACTTCTAAGGCTAACATTTAGGAGACAATCAATCAAGGAGTGGCTAATTGTGGATATGGAACCCTCTTTAGGGTACTACCTAAAGATGTTGGTGTTATCTAGAGGTTGGTTGTCCTTGGTATTCCAATCAATGGTGGACTATGATTGAGTATTAAAATCTTCTTGGAAACTTCCAACTAAAACCTCTGGACTTTACCCTACATCTTCGCATTGCTCTGCGATCAACGAGAGGCATTTTTTATCTCCATAATGAGGTTAATCCTCTCATTTTCCACCCTGACATGAAGGAAACCAACATCCTACTAGATGATAAATCCAATACAAGAGTTGCATATTTTGGATTTTCAAGGCTTGATTTATTCCAGATATGGAAGGTTAAACTCCAAATTATCTATCAATTGTAGTGAAACGCACCCCAGGCTAGCTAGATCTAGAGTAGTTCTTGACTCGCCCACTGACTAATAAGAGAAATGTATATAGTTTGGGTGTGGTTATTCTTGAGTTTTTGACAGACATAGAACCCATTTCACAGGGAAATAATTCATCTATGCAAGTGTTATGGAATGAATTTTAAAAACTTCAATGTTACACAAATATGCAAAGGATGGAATTAAATCTCAGAAAACGTAGGAAGTTAGAACTTTCTTGGTTATTTTCTACAAAATGTTCTTTAATCCACTGGTTGAATTTGGATTTTTCTTATAATTGCGCAATCATTTTCTTTGTCATGATACTCTCAGTGTGGAGGAGTGCAAAAGAATCATTTTAGAGGCATTTAATGCTTTGGAAAAGTAAAAGTCGAAGCTTCCTTGCTCGAAGAGGTTGCCAATTTGGTGGAGGCACCACTGCCAATTCTTAGAAGTTTTGAAGAAACTTTCTTAAAAATTCCTTTAGAAGTTTTAAATACCATCATGCACAAGCATCAAATATATTTTCCACTATGCATCGAGTGGGAATCTTTTACCTGCGTTTATTTCAATAGAAAATGAATAAGTTCACAAAATAATTAAGTTTGTTTATTTTATTTTAGGTTTATTTTCTTTTAATTTAATGTTATATTTTTGTACGTAATTTGTTAGGTTTTAATTTAGAACTTTTTATTGGCCACGATATTTCTTAATGTTTAATTGTCGTTTTTAAAATAAGTCTTTTTCATTTTAACTTAATCACACATTTTACATAATTGATTAATATTTCAACTTCACAAATATAAATACATAAAGCAACAATTAAATTATATATATAACTAATTAATATTTAAAGATGCCTTCATTTATTTCACCAATTATTAAGGGGATTACAATTCATTTAATTATTTCTTGTATAGAGGATATTGTGGTCAATTTATTAGTTAAAGATAGGTGAGGCTCTACAATGCTTTAAGGCCCAAAAAAAAACCTTAGAGCATTGATTAGTTTGTTGTTTCTATAAATAATTTGGTGTTTAGGGTTAGCATAGTTAGTTAGCAGTTTGTTTATTTTCTCAGGGTTGTCAGTTGCAAGATTGTTCCTAGCCAGTTATGACTCCTTTAACAAGTGAAAGAGTTGACTTACGCCACCCTTGGTATGGATTCAACCCCTACTCGTCCGGCTATAAACTCTAGAATAACGTTCCTGTTACTTCACATTAGCTACCAAGAAGCTCAATATGTTGATGTAGTGCCAAAGCGACACCTTAATTCCATGCTATCAACAACTTGGAAAACAACCATTATCTTATGAAGGATTATAATTTCGATGTGTTAGGTGTCATTATCCTAGACATTTGGCTCAATATTGTTGTCTCCCTCATTGGACGAAGAAGTGGACTTGAAAGAGTTGAGTAAGTCAAAAGAAGATGGAAAGGATCATGGGATTTCCCCACTAGATTGCAAGGACTACTCTCATGGTCATATAAATGAGTCTACACCTTTGAAAGAAGTTGATGTCACTCAAGCATTTGAAAATCCATCACTTGTTATCACTTCACTACTTAGATTGGATAAAGAATATTATTTGGATACCTAAATCTCGTATGACCAACACACAGTAGAACATATGTAAGTTCTTCCCTCATTTTTTAGTAAGCCTCTTATTTTTTTGGATTCTTGGAATTTACGTGAAGAATTTTGACAATAAAAATTTGGGAATTAGGAGCTTTCTTGAGAATTATTAGAAGAATTAGAGACTAGGGACTTCTTAAATGGCCTTTTGAGAATAAGGGGGTTCCATTAAGTTGTAAATATCTATTTTCCATAAACCTAGAAATAAAACCATTAAAAGTATCAGCTTCCTATTTTTTTATCAACCTAAGTGATAACCAAGATCCATCTGTATGTTATTCTAAGGAATCCAGAGAAGGAAGTAATTGCTACATTTTTTTATTTGATAAATTAGAAGGGTCAATGTGATATGAAGGTGGTTTAGGTTATCTAGGGGAGAAACAAAATAAACTACACATAATGAAGAGAAAATCCTATGTGACTATAGTGTAAAAATAGATACAATGTGAGAGAAAATAATGATAGCAACGACACATAAAACATGTACATAATCGTTAACCTAGAAAAAAAAACTAACGGATATATTAGTCCCTTGCCCAAACCTAGAGTGAGCCTTCATCATTCACCTCCTTGGAACATTACAATGAAATATCTCCAAGCCTTTAAATGCTTCATTACATGCAATCCACAAGCCCAAAACCTCAAGCAACCAAAACCATGTGCCTTAAACCATCATTGTTGACCTAAGAACTTTGATTCTCTTATCGAGCCAAGTTTAACCTAACATTCCTCTTTTTAAACTTGACTTGGGGTTTATTGGACAAAATACCACCAATTGCCAAGTGAGCCAACATTGACACTCACCCTAGGCCCTAGCCCCCTCAAATTTTATTATGAGGGTATTCGATAATCGAACATGTCCCCCTGTCATATAAGTCTATGTCTAGAGTTTAATCGTAGTTTACCAGGGGTATGCATGCCTTTCCATGTGTTACATTCATATGCCCATTTACATGTAATAATTTTGATTCCACTAAAAAAAAAAAAAATAAATAAATAAATATTTGGGTTATCTCGACACTTATGGCACCATCCTCTCACTTTTTCGTTTCTTTTTCTTCCACATGCTTTTTCAAAATCCAAGTGCATCCTCTTATATTTAGACATCATGTTCTTAGCTTTTGCATCACAAATCTTCCTTTTAACTTGATGATGTATTCCGACTATATATCCATTACAATGAGAATGTTTAAAACCATTTTGATTTCCCACAAGTTCAATTCAAAACAACTACTCTTCCACTCATAAATAATTATCCCAATGAGCCATGCATGCTCCAACCTATTTCAAAAACCTATCTTTAGAAGTCACCCAAATGAACACAACAACTCTAATCCACAATGGTAGGGCATCGAAACCCACTCTGCAGTCATAAACACAACCACTATATATTGACTCTATGGGATCAAGATGTCATTTTTCCAGTTTTTTGGTTTTCACTTGTGCATGCATTAAGCAATTGTGTGTTATGTTGGTCAACTCATGGCTCTCAAGATTTGAACCCTACCCTTCATGTAAATGACCCATGGAAAATGGTAGGTATCTACAACACCTTATCCTCATGCTTTAGCTTCAAATATGCCACACCCAACAACATGTCGTGGGTGTATAGCTCCCACACCTACTCTGCCAAAAGAAACATTTGTTTGACATTGATGTTAATGGGTTTCCTTGATGATGCATGGGATATGGTTCTAACAATTGCCTTTTGATCTTGTCATTTCTCCATTCTCTAGCAATTTCATCTCATGCCCAAGCGGATAACAAAGTGTGTCGTGTCTCTAGGTGCACACTACCATGAGCACCTTCATGGCACCATCATTGTAACCAAAGGTAGACATTTGAAATTTGTAATGCTAAGCTACTCACCAATGTTGTATACATCTTCAACGACCACTTCTCTTAAGTTTTGTCCTAAGTCCAAATTAATACAAAGGGTGTAGGTTATGGTTATTACTTGTACTTTCTTCATATAAACCTTTTGTTCTTCCCAACAAGTCTGCTCTTAATACTGCTTCATCTCTTCCATGAACCTCTTTGGCATCATGTCATATCTTTACACACGTTCTTTTCACCAATTCATATCCTTGCCCAATTTTAATATAAACCACACCAATAAATCAAATCTAGTTGTAGTGGATTCACGTACATATAGACGATTTAGTGGCCTCATCTCTTTTACATGCAACCTTCTGAGTTTTGGGTCACATACCCTCACATTGGCAATGCTCTTGGGATTTTAGCCACACAGCCCTCTGATCCACCATCGAGCTCTAATACCATGTAAAAATAAATAAAAGATGAGAGAAAATAATCATAGCAATAAAACATAAAACATGTACATAATATTTAACTTGAAAACCCCCAAATAGGGAAAAACCAACTAATAGATATATTAGTCCCTTGGCTAAACCCAACCAAGCCAGCCAAGTGAACCTTCATTGTTCACCTCCCTAGCACATTAATTAAGTATCCCCAAGCCTTTAAAGGATTCATTACATGCAATCCATAATCACAACCATGGGCAACAAAAACCATGTGTTTGAAACCATTACCCAAAACCACCACTATTGACCTAACAAATTTGACTATTTTACCGAGTCAAGTTTAAACTAGCATATAGTGCAAGAACATGCTAGTAGTGAATTTTGTTACGTAAATAGATGTCATTTGAAGGGGTAATTATTGCAACACCCCTTCTAAGAGTTATAAATGATAATGTTAACCTTTAACTATAGGGTTCTAGTTAACCTCACCAAAAAAATGGCCATTAAAAGGGTTGTTTATTTTCATCATATGGAATTTATTTTATTCCAAGAGACTATGTTTGATGGTGGAAATTGTTTTAGATTCAAATAAATTTGTAATGAATTGGGATTGTGTTTATGTGGAAGCTTGGGGTAGATCAAAGCAACTCATTATGGCACGAAGAAAGTGATCCCTAATATGCTCTAACTCCTATCATTTTTCCTTGTGACTTGTGTCTACTATGTACTCTTTGGAGTTGGGGAAAGAATTCAATGTTTTGAATATATATGGACCATATTTTAAAATAATTGCTAAGTAGAACAAGATATTCAATTGGGAATGGCTCAACTAGGGTGTAAACATTATTGGTGGGGATTTAAACTTTTGTTTGGGGTCATATGAGATGTCACTGACTAATTCACTTTTAGTGTTTTATTCAAAAACTTGGAGATGTGTGTATATAGTTTGTGCAAACTCCCTCCCACATGGAAAAACATGACAACATGTGGAGATCTAATAGCAAAGAAGACTTGACTGGTCACTTCTTTTTAATCCTAGCTAGGCAAACCCTTAAATTTAGGTAATGGGTGTCCACTGGAGAGGACTTTGATCACTCTCATGTTAAAATGATTCCAAATATAAATAATAACCAAATCCTTTTATACGCAATCCTAAGTGGTTAAAAAATGATGATTACATGCAAAATATCTAAGAGCCTTGGCCTTCTTTTGATGAGCCTCTTCACGAATTAGCTACACTCTAGTTCAAAATGAATTTGAAATGGGTAAAAGAGGTGTCTATAGAATGGTCACTATCAAAAAATAAAACGGATGATTGAATGCTTCGTGACTTGGAGGTTAGATTGGCGTCTATGTACCAAAGTGATGGATTTGATTTTCTCAATGATGAAATAAGGGTCAAGGCAAACATATTAGAAGAAATAAAATGGAAGTTACTACTAGAAAAAGAGCAAGCCCAAAGACATAAAAATTCATGCCCTTTGGCTATAAGCCAACAATTAAAATACCAAGTTTTTTCATCAATTTGCAAACTTTTGAAAGAACATTAATTCAATTTGGAAAATAGAGAAAGAGGATGGCTCTTTGGTCACTAGTTTCAAGGAGATTATTGCAGAACCAATGGATTTTTTTGATAAAAGATATTAGAATAATAGAAGAGCAATAATTCCCTAAGTTGTTTTAAGGATATTATTGCAAAACTAATGGAAAACTAATGGAGATTTTTAACAAATGATATAAGGGTAATAGAAGAGAAATAATTCCATAAGTCATTCATATGTCCTCTCACTTCCTTAGCTTTATAGATTAGAATGACAATCAAACCCTAGTGGAGGAGGTAAGGAGAGGGGAACTATTATTTATTCCTAAAATCTTCCAAAAGGATAAAATCCCATATCTTAATGGGTTGCCTAATAAATTCTTCCCGGTTTTCTTGAATTTATTGAAGAGGATTTAAGAATAGTTATAGAGGAAAACAAGTCTTTAAGGAAGATGTTAGCAACTTTCAATTCAACCTTATTATCACTTCTTCCTAAAGTTGATGACCCCACCTCTTTTGACCTCTTTGACAAGTTCAAATTGATATCCTTATGTAATTATGTATATAGATCATAACAAAAATTATTACACCGAGAGGCGCTCTACAACCCAGTATGGGATAGATGTCAAGCGTAAATGTTTAACATTTAACAAATTTAACATTTAATAAATTTAATCTAATGTCAATATCGACACTAATTTAAAATAGATATAGAGATAGATGTGTAGGCATAAATGTTTAACATTTATATGTAGGCTCAATTAAAAAAAATTAAAAGGTTAAAAGTAATATGCCAACTCAATTAAAAAATAATAAAAGGTTAAAAGTAATATAGAGCCGAGTATGGTGGAGATGTTGTAGTGTAAACATTTAAATCTTGGCTCAATTAATAATAAAAATTTAAAAGTAATAAAAATAGTAAAATTCAATTTGTTATATTATATTTTTGTTTTGCAGGTCAGCTTAGCCCCTTCAACTCAAGTTAGAAAGTTAGAAATTATGCTCTAGGAAAAACTGCATAAATAATTATAAGTTTCATTGTTCAATGCTAAATTAAAAATGGTTGATAGACAAATCATCTTATAGTCTTGATTTGGAGAAACTAATAAATTGAGATGTGAAGTGGATAAGTAAATTAATTGGTCAATCAGAAAAACTTGCATAAATATTGTTGGGTAGTAAAAGTCTACACATTTATAATTTTACTTCTACATAAGTGTCAAAGAAAACATAAGTAATGGTGGGAAGTAACTCCTGTAAGTATATTTTTTACATCCTATTCTTATTCATTTTTTATGTGAAGACTTGCTTAAATTATGGTGGGAAGTAATTGGTGGTAGATATGTTATTTGCTTGAGTATAAGTTTTCTGCAAAGCTTAAGAATAAAAAATCATTGTGAAAATATCTAACTCATGCATGAATATTGCAACCATATCCATAAATTATGGCATAAAATATGTAAGCCAGTTATCCACATGACATTATATTGTGCAAATGTTGCAATAAGGCTTTCAAGTTATGTTCAAATGAAAAGTTTGAAAAATATTTTTGTAATAACATTGAAAAACAAATATTTATTTTTCAAAGTTAAACATTATAATTTACATTGCTCAATGCTAAACTAATACTGATCAACAGAAAAAATCGATTGTTAGAGTCTTGCCTTTGCAAGGACTAATAATGATTCCATAACCATATTTAAATTCAATTAATAAGCACATAAAAATGTAATACTTATAATAAACTTACAATATAGCAATTTTCTTAACCATGGATATCCACCCCCACTTTACCATGGATATTATTAACTTGTAAATAGGTTTTATTACAATGCCATGGCTTATTAATACCACATATCGAGAAACAATAGATTTAAAATTCTCCATCATATGGAGAGAAAGAGAGAGAGAGAGAGAGAGAGAGAGAGAGAGAGGGGAGAGGGGGGGGAGAGAAGCAGAGAGGAGGGAGATAGTGACAGAGTTGAAGGGCGGAGAGAGAGAGAGTGATGGGTATGGGGGAGAGAGAGAGAGAGGAGAAGAGGGTGAGGAGAGAGGGAGGGAGAGAAATATGGAGTTGGAGGGGGAGAGAGGGATGGAAGAACAAATACATAGAGAGATAGAGATAGAGAGATACAAAGTGACAAGGTAGAAATGGGGAGAGAGAGGAGAGGAGGGAATATATAGAGGAGAGGTGAGAGAGGGGTGGAGAAAGGGAAGAGAGAGAGGGAGACATAGATATGGAAGGGGGAGAGAGGGGGAGAGAGAGAAGGAGAGAGGGAGGGAGATACTGACAAAGTTGGAGGGTAGAGAGAGAGAGATGGGGGAGGGAAAGGGAGAGAGAGGAAGAAAGAGAGATAGAGGACTTCAGAGAGATAAGGAGACAGGGATGGAGAGATTAGAGGAGGGAAGAGAGGGAGAGAGGGAGGGATGGATTCAGCCTATATATGGTATGTGTATATAAAAACTAGCCTAGATCCATCTTAACCTCGGACCTATTAAGCACCGAGAGGGATCAAATCTCTTTTCACTTTAAAATATGTCTGCATCTCAAGAGATTTGATCCCTCTCGACTCTTGATAGATCCGGGGTTAAGATGGATCTAGGATGGTAGCTACAAGAAGAAAGAATATTTTATCCAATAACATATATGAGGAGCAGTGTGGGTTTTTTATTTATGAAGTAGTTGGGGTAGCATGGGAAGGATTGTACTCCGTCAAGGATAACAAATTAAAGGAATTGAAGAGGTGACAGGAGGGGATGGATTCTCATAAATCCTGATGGAAATATGGAAGTTAAGTTTGCTTGGGGATATGGTCAAAGAATGAATAATCTTATTGAAACGTATGGTCTCCAGTTGGCCAAATATTGCGACATCTCTTCCATTTTCATCGTGGGGAATTCTATCATCATAATATACCACCTTAAATCGAGCTCTCATCCTCTGAATAATCTCGTATCGCTTCTCCTTAGAAGAATCAGGTGCATCCTTGAAACATCTTTGCATGTCCTATTATCATATCCTTTGTGATCTCAACAAACAAGTTTATGCTCAAGCTAACCTCGCATGCCTTCTTAAAGAAGGACAATGTGATGCCAATGGCTCCCTCACTTGGAAGGTTATTCCATGACAATTTCAAATAAAGTTCCTAACTCTTCCCCTCTAAATAGAATTGAAGCTTGGATAATGGCATGGAATAATATGATCAAATTTAATAGTAAGGAAAATGGTGAAGGCATCCCCTCTATGCCTTTGAAGTTATCCCCCTTGGAGCATAATCTGAGGATCAACAAATGGTGTCACATGCATGTCAGGTCAAGTGAGGTGGTAGGTTTCATGAATGAAGGCCATCGGAGCATTATGCATGACATGCCCATTAAGAGAACTCATACTCCTTTGCTCTCTCGTATATTCCTTTGTGCCAGGCCTGGTGATCAACATATGGGCTAAACTTATGAATTTTGGGACGACGTCATTCCCTGAAGCATGGGATCTCGCGATGATATGACCAAAATTCATGGAGGCTAATCTTAGGTTTATATTGCATGATTTGGCTCGTAATTTCATAAATTCAAGCTCTGTGGGGTGGGATTTGCAGCACTCTATTAATCAGGTTTGAATCTCCTCCTTCTAGTCTATTGGAAGCCTCCTCAGTTTTTCTCTTCCATTTGAAATAGGCAGAGGAGCATCTTACTCTATGTTAACTCTGGTCTCTTCTTCATTTGCGCAAATTGTGGCTCAATTCACCTAAGAATGACATTGAGGAACCAAAAAGAAATTGGTTGAAAGATTGGGAACTTTCAATGACAGTTGCAAAGGTTACTAATTTGGTTCAAACGTGTTCTACACCACCCTACATGCCAAGTGAAGCAGCTTCAAAAAATAGGAAGGGATATCATCTGGGCTCTTTGGTATTTTTCTCTACATCCATAATTAGGTTCTCTCCCCAGAGTTGTCACTCGTATGCTCCTTTTATTTCTCTTTGGGTGTTGTGTCTCACCAAGAATTGTGGTTCAAAGAGCCTTTTTCTTGCATTTTTCAACTCATCCTTCGAGTGTCCTTGGACCTCTTTGAAGCCCTGAATATAAGCATTTTATGGAAAATCAAGTCACTCCCTCCTATGCACTTCCTCAAATAGCTTCACTCCTTGTAACCTCTATCTACACCCCCCAGTGGATGGGAATTAGGAAATTAGTGACCTTCGTTAGCAGATAAGCCAACAACCAACCAAAATTCTCTACTTGACAGAGGAAGTACAAAGTCAAAAAGTCAGAATTAACCAGCTGGAAGATGACTAGTAGTTCCCTTGGTGACCCCTCATACAATATGTCCATTGATCCTCCTTCATAAGATATGTTTGCTCCATATAAATACATTTTATTATGCGGCAAGTTCTGTCGAGTCTATAACAGCAATAAGTTTTGTTTTTTCTCTAAGTATGACTATAGAAAAAGTATTGATGTAATCCTAGAATTACCTCTCAATTCTTCTTGAAGATCTTGTATTTTTGAAGAAAATGTAAAATTCCTTGAGTTTTTTTTGCATCAATTGTGTAATAGAATAATAAAAGATCATTTTCATTTGTGTCAAAACAAAAAACAAAAAAAACAAATTGAAGGAAATGGAACTAAAGGTTGACCTTTCCAAATCTTATGATAAAGTGATTTGGCCATATCTAAGTTTATTTCTAACCTATTTCTCTTTCTTTACATCTTTTGTCACTTGGGTAATGAATTTTATCACTTTAGTTTTTTTCCAATCCTCGTTGATGGACCAATGTCATCCTTTTTTAGGGTTGAATGTGATCTGATGCAAGGATTCCCTCTCTCTCCTTATTTATTCCTAAAGGTTATTGAGGGTTTGAGTCAAGCTCTAAAAGAGACACAAAGGGTTAGTAGTATTAAATGCATAAAAGTCAAGAATGATTTTACCTTGACACATTTACTATTTGTTGATGGTATTTTGTTTTTTGTTATTTCTCTAGGTAGGAGGTCAAAAATTAAAGGAGAACATGGATATATGTTGTCTTCCTATATCAGTTTGGAAACTCACCGCTCCCCCCAGGCAGAAAATATTCTTCTGGTATATCTTAAAAGGCGTTGTCCCTACGGGGGAATAGCTCATGCGTCGTGTTGTCTATGGACCGACCTAGTGCACCCTGTGCAAACATTCCTCTGAATCGTGCGCTCATTTGTTCATAAATTGTTCTTCATTAACGTCATTATGGCAATCTATATCATTCTCTATTCAACACACTAGCAATTGGGAGGGTGATGATATTATTCGAACCTGGGAAACTTGGTTTTACCAACAGAAAAACTCTAAGCTACAAAGCATGCCTATCATTATTTGATGGTATCTATGGCTTGCTCGAAATCGAATGATCTTCGAAGATAAACCTGTGAACTGGCCGCATCTCACTGCCCTCATCATATCCGCCTATAATGTGCTGCCTGAGCCGCCGCAGCCTAGAGTTAGAAGACCACGTGACCCTCCGCATATAGATCATAGCACTCCATGGGCTTTCTTTGATGGTGCAGCCCAACAATGGGGTTGTGGGGGAGGCTTTCTATTATTCATCAATGAACAACATTTCTACAAAGCAAAACTGGGGTTGGGAACTGGCACAAATAATTTTGCTGAGATTATCACTCTCCGTCACCTCTTGCATTTTGCATTGGGGCACAACTGCATGCATATACATATATATGGATATTC
Organism: Pinus taeda; assembly: GCA_000404065.3. NCBI lineage: Eukaryota > Viridiplantae > Streptophyta > Pinopsida > Pinales > Pinaceae > Pinus > Pinus taeda. Next base: position 3,033 of record APFE031275781.1, on the reverse strand, counting down.
GAAGATTTTCATTGATTGGTTCAACAATATTACTGTTTGCCACACACACACTCTCAACAACATTTTGGATGATATAAATTTACTGAAGGCACAATTTATTGACATCACTTGTCATCATATCTACAGGGAACACAACAGCAGTGCCGACCAACTTTCCAAGGAGGCCACGGCACTTCCCAGAGGCGAGTGTGTTACACAAAAATATCGTCACCTTGATTATTTGCAGTCGGTGTAGGCCTATCATCACCTACACCGGCTTCCTAAGCAAGTCTTAAACCTCAGCTCTTCAAAACAAGCTTGAGAAAAGAGAGAAAGACATCAAAAAAGCAATATAACTCTGGTTCCGCACTTTCTCTTAGATTTTCCTGTGGGCCCGCACCTTTTGTTCGAGATATCTGCGTAATTATACGCTCTGTATGTAAAGGGGAGGGTGTGTACCCCTGTAAAAGTCAAAAGGCGCAATTTTTATCTTAAAAAACTCATCT